>JAKUCV010003616.1:0-11307 GCA_028386065.3 Turnera subulata
CCTCGAATTATCGGGCCAGGAATTAAGTCGATGGGGTACTAGCAATATTTTCTGGACCGGACGGGACACGACTGCATAAAGCAGCCGCCATCTCCTGTGTGCCCGTGAGACCCTGTCTTCCTCTGTGCTGAACGTGACCCCTGTCTATATTATTTTATTTTCCTTCAACTGCAATCATCTCCAACTTCTTCTTCACCTGTAAAGAAGGAAAAAAACTTATCATCATCTTTCTCCTGCCTAAGCCATTCCGGTGAATCTGCAAATCCACTGCCCTTTCCCTCATCTCAAATCTAAACCGAAAAAAAAAAAAAAAGAACCAACACACCCGCTCACACCAAGCAAAACGCCACCGTTTTGCAAACAACCCACGCCAACCCGTCACCTTCCTCCCTCCCTCTGCTACTGTTCACCCGTAGGTAAACCGGGCCGCCATACACCACACCACCCCCACCGTTGCCCTCCTCTCGTCATCGCCAACTCGCCGCGACCACCGCCGCCCTACCCCATCTCCTGACGCGCCGCCAGCAGCCGAGGACCCGACGGCCGCCTCGCTAGGATCCGGCGCCGCTGCCTCCTTCCTTGCCGACGACAGCCTGCAGCCGCGTCCAACAGACGAGCGCCTCCAGCCGTCGCCTGCCCGAGCTCGTCGCCGCGTGCCATCCCATGTCCTGCCTCGCCGCGCCGTCACGTCACCTGCGAGGAGACGATAACGAGCTGGTACCTAAGGAGCCGGACTTGGAGTCTGTTGGACAGTTCCAAACTTGATATCGGCTAAGGTGAGGATGGATAAACCCTGATATGTGCCCGTAATGCTGTATTTGTTCCTTAGTTGTTTGTGTAATCTGTTGCTAGATTGATCTGCTAGAATAGTTGTTGACTGTTACATGATTGCTATGGAATTGTTGATGCTGCTGTAGAAATGTGTTAGTTTTGTATATGCTGTGATGGAAATTTTGTTGGACTGTTTAATGTGAAAGATTGGTGATTGTCGACTGAATGAAATTTGGATTAATCTGAGATAATAGAAATTGGGAAAATGATGAAAGAGTAATGAATTGAACTGGAATTTGAGTTGATGATATATTTGTCACTTGGAAAGTAGTGGTACGACTAGATGGTTAGAGACTGGTTCTGTGGTGTCTTGCCAGAGGGTTTGTTGGTTGGGGTGTTGACCCTGGATTTGTGATATTGGGATATTGATCCCGGATTTGAGATATTGGGATGTTGATCCCGGATTTGAGATATTGGGATGTTGATCCCGGATTGTGGTGGGGCTTGGCATCCAGAATTAGTTAATAACCAGGTACGACCCTAGCTTGTCCAGTGACGGGGCCCGGAAGATAAAATTGGTAATAAGAAAATAATTAAGCATTCTTTTGGTCTTGGTATATATGTAATGGTGGTTTCCAAATGTTATAGTGGTTTCCCTGTGTCATGATTGTTTGTGCTTATTATTGTGATTGATGTGATTACTTCGAAAGTATTATGGTTGAATATATCTTTGTTTATCTTTTGTCGGTGAGCGCTTCGGACTCACCCCTCGCCTGCGGGGTTTCATCCCGTAGGTTTGGTTGATCGTAGTTCAGGTACGATGTTCGTTAGCTGCTGCTTACTTCTCCACCTGCATCTGCATTCTAGTCTTCCGCTGCTTGTCTTTCTTTTATGATATTGCCGTTGTTGTTGTACTATATCAGTTGTTGATTAGTTTGGTGTGTAATGGATTGAATAATGGTCCCCGGAATCGGGTGACGAATATTGTATTTGGGAGTTGCTTGTATTGTACTATACATTGTATGTACTGTCTGCTACTGTTGTAGGTACAGTTCCGGCACGTGTTTACCCTGTACGGTAAATACGGGTCGGGGCGCTTCAATTTGACCCCCTCTACTTCGAAGACATTCGCAACCATGCACCCAAGGAGGCTATTAACCTTGATTCCATCGCCGGAAAAAGCACAAAAAAACCCAAAGCCAAACTGGAAATCAAATCCGCAATTTTCCCTCCTTACAACCCTCGCCTAACCCAATTTTATGCCAACCACTGTAACCACACTCTACACTACACACTCTACACTACATCCGCAACCATGGGCAATATATTACACTACATCATAAAAAATAAATCAATCATAGGGAGAGAGGGGGAGAGGGAGCAAGATGAGATATGGAGGCGGATGGCGATGGTGACGTCGTCATCTGCGATCAAATTGAAGGGACATGTGGGGTCGGGCTCCACCATCTCTGCAATTATTACCTCCTTGGATGGTCCTCTTGTTGCTGTTGGGATCATCCGGCCATCGATTACTGGGCCCATCTACGATAGATAATGCAGTTGTGTGTTTAAAGTTCAAACCAAAGAAGCAAAGTTCTTGCTGATGCATCTTGCTTGTTTTGTTCCCATTCAGAGGAGACTAGAGATCACCTTTTTTTCGCATGTCCATACTCGGCTGCGGTTTGGTCTCAATTGCTTGCACTTTGTCATGTCTCTCGGGTGGTTGGCTCTTGGCAAGCTGAATTTTTATGGGCAAAGCAATCACTGCAGAAGAAATCCATTAAGGCTTTGATTTTGCGCTTGGCATGGTGTGCCTGTATATATCATCTATGGAGGGAGAAGAATGCAAGATGCTTTACACAATGCTATAGACCTCCTGAAGCTATTGTAGCTGCTGTTATTGCAGATTTGAAGCTACAATTTTATAGTTTATCCAATCTAAAACATCGGTCCCTATCAGTAAAGATGCAGTAAATATGTGATTTTTGCGGTCTTAGATTCTCTGGTTCTAGATGTTCATAAATTTTGTTTTTTCCTATGTTCTCTTGATCACTGTTTAAGGTATTGTAACCTCACCTGTATACACATTTGTTAGGGGCTCCCTAACCAAAGTTTTGTGAAATGCAATTGATTTGATTCTTAAAAAAAAGCAAATTAAGGAAATGAAAAAAAAATAGTAAAGAAATCATAAAGAAGCAAGATAGAGGGAGAGGGAGAGAGCAGAGAAAAAAGAGAGGAGATTTGGATTACCTTGTCGCCGAGGAAGGGGATTTTGCCGAGGCTAGAATGACTCCTCGCAGGAGCACAGATGCAAGCCCAATAGCACTCCAGCCACTGCTCTCGCATCCATGCTAGCGGCTCGAGGAAATGCCACAACAAATCACTGAGGTTTGCTGTAGCTGCAACTCAAACGATCGTTTCCGCCAAGACCCGACATCGGCTTCTCCATCTGTCGTCTGCAGTCGTGCCTCGACTTCTTGCCTCTCCATCCGACCGCATCAATGCTCTATCAAGAAAGAGGGAGGGAAGAGAAGGCATAGGAGGTGTGGAATGGTAGAGGAGTTGATGGGTGCAGTGGAAACGCCGGGTATAGGCACGGATAGTATGTGGCTAGGGTTTCGATTGGGGAAGAAAGAAAACAAAAGGGAGAAGAGAAAGAAGTAAATCAATCCCGTATTTTTTTATATGATTTATTTAATTTAAAGAATAGTTTTAGAAGTTAATTAAAGTTTGGAAGACAAAGAAAAAATTTATTTAAGACAACTGACATCTTTTAAAAAATGTGCCAAAACACTCACATGTTCCCAATTCGCGTTATTAGTGTGTGGCTCCTTTTTTTATTATAATAAATTAATTTATTTTACTCCAAATAGGATTTCTTTATAAATTAAAATTTGGTAGAAAAGGGAAAAAAATAGGCAGACCGCAGGCCCCAGGCGACACGTATCAGCACCACAGCTGTCAACCAGTTATAGGAAGTAAAATGGACAATGTAACCCGGTAAACCGTGAGTTTAGGGATACAATGAGTGAAATTAAACGAAGAGGGACAACGAATGCGAAATCGACAAAGTGAAAGGACATAGAAACTCTGTTTACCAGCCTCAATCATATATCTCTTCAATTTGGTTTTATTGTGTACTTCCATCTAACCTAGCCTAATGAAGTATTTCACCATCAACTAATGCCTAATGAAAGGGAAAAAATAGGATAAATTGAAAGACATGATTGAACCAAATTATTTAATAACTATAAAATTAAATAGCATTATAAAGTACATGATTGAATCAAAAAAAATACAAGCATTAAACGAGCCGAATGTAAATAGTCAAACTAACGGAGGAAAGACGAAAGGATAGGATTGACCCAAATTATTTAATACAAATATATGATGAGACCAATTTACATAGTACATGACAGATGTATAAATGAATTGAAGAAGAGTATATATGTTGCGGAGGCTAAAATTATACACATATGTATACATATCTATACACATATATATACATATCTATACATATATATATATATATATATATGTGTGTGTGTGTATATATTTATAGATATGCATATACTCTGTGAGTGTTATCAAATTAAAAGATCTCTATTACATCGCGCTGGCTAGCTGTACGAAGCTTCAACGCAAGAGTTCAAAGGCTGCAAACTGTCATCGGGTCTTTATCTTGTCATTCCTGGCTGTCTTCAACCCATGAACTGATGGTAACTAAACAATAAGGTCAAAGCTCATTACAAGTCTGATAAAAAGTTGCTGCCGCCTAACCAAATTGTTAGACTAAATAGTGTGATAGATACTAGTGGAGCTGTTTTAGTTTAACTATGTAAGATATTTCGAATTTAAGTCTTAGGAAGATAAGAATTTAAGAATTTGGGATTTTTTTTTTAAGAATTTGGGATTATGTTAGCTATTATGTCTATGTCTCGCACATTAGTTTAGGCAAGTTCATGTCCTTCGTGAGCTGTATTGTAAGAATTATTTGTAGTGGAGTAGCATCTCCTCAATTAATATTTATCTCAGTGGTGGTGGGACTTGAGAATTTGGATAATTTCAAAGATTATTATGTACCAAAAACAATATCATAACTTTTTGATGGGCTGTTTTCTCTTTTGGAAAGAAGAGTTTTCTTGCTCTAAGGTGCTTTGGTCAACCATTGATCTCCTTCTTATTTGACCTCTACCCAAACACATTGAACAAAGAGCTTCATGTTGGATCAAATTAAAGCCATTCAACCAGAGTTTCCCCACTGCACAATTTACTTTCCATTGGAGGCAGATACCCTTCACTCTTGGAATGGAGTCTATAGGAAGTATTCTAGTTTTTCCTTTTACCACTGTTAGATCCGACATGTAACAAGTGTTATAGGCTTATAGCCATTGCCTCAATGGCTTTTCTAAACTGTGCATTCCATTCTCATTAATAAAATCTTCGATCATCAGTATCAAAAGAAAACACTGAACAAATAGCCAAGATACAGGGAACTGCAAGTCTAACTACTGATACTCCCTCCGTTCCTTTTTAGTTGTCGTCCTAACAATTGGTATTTGTTTCAAATTAATTGACGTTTTGCTATATCCAATGCATATCAGATTTCTTTTTCCTTATATATCCTCTAGGAATAGAAGTCTTTGATAGGTTAGGAAAATTATCTTAAATAAATAATTAATAAAAGGGTTAATTTAGTCTCTTTATCACAAGTTTTACTAGAATTAAAGTTAATGAATGGTTTCTTAATTTTTATGTCACTACCTTAAACGTCAATTAATTTGAAATGGAGGAGTAGCTATTTGATCGATGCAAATTTGTTGGCAAGCAACTTTTCTTTGACTGGGGAGATTTCGTATCGATTCTATGAAATCTACCAAAAAGTTAAAATAATATGCCACCTTCTACCTCGCGGACTTACTGATCGGACCCGCAACGTCGTGTTTCCCGTTTATATCAAAAAAATAAACGTCGTGTTTCCCGTGTCCAGTGTTAATTATAATTTTTTTTTGCATCTTTTGAACTATCTGTTTTATTCATTTATCTATTTCTCCAAGTTTATAATACTGTTAACGTACGCATTCCTAAATTGCGCCACATTTCTCCAAGAAGTTGCTATAATATAAATCTCATTTAGTAGAAATAACTTCATCTATATAAATAAACTTTATTTTTTTTCTTTTTTATCTTGCGAATTGCGAGACGCTCCAAAAGAAAATGGAATATATGCTCTTTAATGTTTTTTGAACTCATATATACGATCTCTTCAATTTGTTATATATATAAAATTGTCGAAAATTAATTGCAACTCATTAATTACAAACCGACACAATTTCTTGAAGTGGTAATTCCACCATCCACGACAAGATTATGACCGCTAACATACCTAGATTCATCACTAGCAAGATAAAGAGCAGCCTCAGCTATATCATTGGCCCTTAGGGTTTGACCTTTCAGGTTAGCCAGCCCTCTCACAAACTCCTCCATCTTCTCCACTTCTTGCTCGCTAGGCATCCCAAAGTTCATCGACCCATCGTCCTCTTCCTCACCACAGGTCCTCCACGCATTTACAAGCATCGAAGTAGCCACCCCAAATGGAGAGATACAATTAACTCTAATGCCATACCTCCCAAGCTCACAGGCTGCGTTCTTTGTGAGCCCAACAATGGCGTGCTTTGAAGCTGTGTAAGCATGTGGGCCAAGACCTCCCATGACTCCAGCTACACTAGCAGTAGAAATAATGCACCCACCTCCTCTAGGAATCATGGCACGGGCAGCGTGCTTGATTCCTAGGGCCATACCCTTGACATTTACACTCATAACACGATCGAATTCATCTGGGTCGAAATCGATTATGCTCTTGCGCTTGGATTGGTTTCCAAGGACACCAGCATTGTTGAAGAGAATGTCTACCCGGCCGTAGAGTGAAACTGTGGTGTTTATCAGGTTTCGAACATCTTCCTCTAAGCTAACATCGCAGTGAAGAAAGGAGACTTTTGATGATGCCGCTAATGCGTTGGCCAGCATTGTTCCTTGCTTGTCTTCAACATCTGCGATTACAACTATGGCACCATGTCTTGCAAAAAGCCTTACTGTTGCCTCTCCGATTCCTCGAGCACCGCCGGTGACTATTGCAACTTTTCCTTCCAACCTATAAATGCAGGGCAAGAAACAGTATTTTAAATGATTGTTTTGGAGAGGAACGCAATAAAGATGTAGTTTTAAACAATAACCTGGATCCATACATACAGGAGACAATTAATAACTAATTAATATAATTAGGATATATATAAGTAATTGATACCTTCTAGGAAATGAAGGATTGTTTTCCCATTCCTTGGCATGATGGGTTATCTCCAGTATCTCAGGTATAGCAGGCATGGTTTATCACTGTAAAGAAAGAACTAGTGGCAGGGGAAGAGGAGAGGGGAGCGACTGGGGAGGAGGAAGAGATGATAAGATGGATTGGTAAAGGAGGCTTTTATAGGCAGGGGATACTCCCCCTCTCCGTAAGGGTTTTGAACTTTGAAGGCGAACTTAAAAAATATGGCTGAAACATAAGCCTTCGTATACAGATAAACTCTCCTTTTTTAATGGTCATCCATAGTTGTGCAAATATGGTAATTGCCAACTTACTTCATGAATAGTTAAGTTAATTTGATTCTCAACTTTCCCTCGTGGACAGTATAGGACGACCACATATATTACTAATAAAGAACCTAAAAATATTGTGTAAGATTCATTGCTTAATGACCCAACTACTCTCCATGTTTTTGACGAAGTGTGAATGTGAGATTTTCGATCTGATGACTACTCCTACTGTTGGAATTTTATGGATCATATTTAACAAATAAATATGTGCACAGCGGAAATTATTAAATAGAATTTAGAACACCAACCTTCTAAATTCAATGGAGCCTGTAGATGATTAATTCTTGCCTTTCCTGCCTTCTTCAATGTCCACAGCAGTTGATCTGGGGTTTAATCACTAGGAAGAAACCCACTGATCACAACCTAAATGCCTATGTGTTTATTTCTTTTCAGTGAGGGTTTTTTTTTTGATTATCTGGGAACAGGGTAGTGTCTCTTGTCTCACGTTAGAAACATTCAGTCTCTTCTTTTCTCTCCTTTAGACCCAATACACAACTCTTGTATTTATAACAGAGTTTGGGACTTTTGAAACACTGTAGAGATAATACCTATATTATCTCCACACCCTTTAAATCCTCACTCTATCTGTTACCCATAACAGACTAGGATTTGAATTACACCAGATAAACCCATCCAGATGAGATCTTATCACTAAAGATCCCCATCATGGGTGTCATTATCCAATATCTCCCACTCACACATGATGGACATAACCATCTGGGCTCAAAGAAATAACTNATACGCTAGTCTTAATTTATTATTACAACCCATCCGTAATAATAACCGACTAGGGACATTTAAGAATACATCAAGTATAAACTAGGGTTATAAATATGTGCAAGCAATTATCTCATAATCATATTTATTGGAATAACCTCAATGTATATACATGACTACAATCATCTATAGATTGGCTTTTGGGCATATAACTAACAGTTAGTTGGTCCTCCATAATGGCATACCAACTCGGGAGGTCCTGTGTGATCGTGGTATTATATCTCCCTCCAATTCTCTTTGTCCCTTGTGCTCCTCCCATATAGAATCTGTTGGAATTTTTAAGGATCATATTTAACAAATAAATATGTGCGCAGCGGAAATTATTAAATAGAATTTAGAACACCAACCTTCTAAATTCAATGGAGCCTGTAGATGATTAATTCCTGCCTTTCCTGCCTTCTTGAATGTCCACAGCAGTTGATCTGGGGTTTAATCACTAGGAAGAAACCCAATTATCACAACCTAAATGCCTATGTGTTTATTTCTTTTCAGTGAGGGTTCTTTGATTTTCTGGGAACAGGGTAGTGTCTCTTGTCTCACGTTAGAAACATTCAGTCTCTTCTTTTTTCTCCTTCAGACCCAATACACAACTCTTGTATTTATAACAGAGTTTGGGACTTTTGAAACACTATGGAGATAATACCTATATTATCTCCACACCCTTTAAATCCTCACTCTATCTGTTACCCATAACAGACTAAGATTTGAATTATACAAGATAAACCCATCCAGATGGGATCTTATCACTAGAGATCCCCATCATGGGTGTCATTATCCAATATCTCCCACTCACACATGATGGACATAACCATCTGGGCTCAAAGAAATATGTTTCATACCAGACAAATAGGTCGTGTGACCAACATACCAGTAAGAGCTCTTCATTGTACATCTGTTAAGAGTATACAACAGCTCAAGTAGAGTAGATATGTAAGTTCCCCAGAATCATTTAACTGTATTTATAGAGACCCCTAGACCCCAGTCTCAATGTGTATTCACAATTATGTTTTACATAAAAACATAAACGACCGTTTTGCGAATACCAAGAAAAATACAATACTTAATGATCTTGCTTTTTACTTAGAACTTTACATCTTAACTTAGTTGCTTTTCTGACATACCCCATTAGGTCGTATCACTCATGATCGTTATGAGTACAGCCAAGATAGCAACACTAAATTAAGATTTCAAGTAATAGTAAAAGGTCGATAAGGGCACTTGTGAGAAATTAAAAATTCCTCAAGGCTCACACAGTAGAAAAACGAGATCTTTTTCCTACTCCTTGTATGGTCACTAGCACACATGGTATGAATTCATGTGTCACAGTATTGTTTTCTCCATCCCTTGTTGGAGAATACGTCATTTAATAATACTGTGTAGGTAACAGTCCAAACACACCTAGTGTTTGACTTGGGTCCACCACTCTACCATATCCCAAACCGGATCCTACCTAGCTTTTGAACAGACAAGATAAAACATTACTTTGTTTCATCTCCAATCAAACATGATTGACCTCATCTTGAATAATATCAAGGCGACAAAATTGTTTTAAGTCAGGCTCTTACGGAATAGGGACTCACCCCATTCTTGACTTAAAACTGTCTTACCCCTATGACACCCAGTCATAGAGATGGTTACTCGTGTGAGAGAGCTAACCTGTCTGTTAGACATATTTTTTGGATGACAAAGACACCAAGTCCTTCATCCCTACATATGCTCTCAGCATATACATATGCATGTTACAAAAACATGCGTCCTTGTATACATGAATAATTATACAATAATAGGCATTTGAATAAAAACAAGAATTTTATAATGAACATACAGTCAAGGGAAAAAACAACAAAAATAGTTAAAATCACATCCTACGTAAAATCTCACAACAGGAGAGAAAGTTTCCTCATAATCTATCCCTTCCTGTTGTGTGTAACCCTTGGCTACTAGACGTGCCTTATATCTATCGATTGACCCATCAGCATTTCGCTTGATTTTGAGAACCCACTTGTTCCCAATAGCCTTACGTCCCTTCGGTAAATCTACCAATTCCCAAACATGGTTAGAATGCATGGAGCTAAGCTCTTCATCCATTGCTTTAATCCATTCTTTCTTGGCAATACAGGAGACAGCCTCATTGTAGCTTTTGGGTTCCTCTTCATCAAGAGGTTCTACAATGAAGGCTTGCTGATGCACATCATCGACACCCTCGATCTCAAAGTGACGTCGTGGAACATTACCACTCTCACTTCTTCGAGGCTCTGGGTGTAGTGATGCAGTTCCACTACTGTCCAGATTACTCCCACTAGGAGCAAGATTCTGATGTATGTCAGATTCACCAATACTTAATTGACTTGCATCATCTTGTCCTGCCTGATCACACATCTCAAAAAGAGATTGATCAGGTCTTGTATCACCCCTTCTTGGAAACTCATTCTCCAAGAAAGTCACATCTCGTGATTCAAATTCTGTATATCCTACACCCTCGTGTTCACCAACGAACACATAACCTTTAGAGTTTTCAGAATATGTTATGAAAATACTCTTACTTCCTCTAGGTCCCAATTTCCCATGTCTGTGGGAAGAGCTATGGGTATAAGCAGCACAGCCCCAAGGCTTTAGCCAACTTAAGTCAGGTTTCCTACCTGTCCATAACTCATAAGGTGTAGAAGCTACAGATTTTGAGGGCACTAGGTTCAGTACATGAGTGGCAGTTAAGAGTGCATCTCCCCAAAAGGATACTGGCAACTTAGCCTGTGCCATCATGGATCTGACCATCTCAAGAAGAGTTCTATTTCTTCTTTCCGCAACACCATTTCGTTGTGGAGTTCCAGGAATAGTTAGTTGCCTAAGAATTCCTTTTTCATCACATATTTGTTTGAACTGATCAGACAAATATTCACGGCCTCGGTCTGTCCTTAATGCCTTGATACGCTTATCAAGTTGATTTTCCACAAGGCTTATGAACTTCCTGAAACAGTCCAACGCCTCAGATTTGTGGGAAATCAAATAGACATAACCGTAGCGCGTGAAATCATCAATGAAAGTGATGAAATAATAGGCACCATGCCTTGCCCTCACATTCATTGGACCACAGATGTCAGAATGTATTAA
>JAKUCV010003616.1:12992-48930 GCA_028386065.3 Turnera subulata
TAAAAATCCACACAGGATTAAATGCCTCATCATGTATACAAGGACAATATGCTTTACATTAAATATAATAAATAGCTAACATTTTTCCTAAGCATAAAATCGAATACCCATCAAAGTGCATCATCATCTATGCCTAGAAAAATAAATAACTATTTCAAAAATATTTAATCATATAAAGCATTCACTCCCACTAAAATAAATACTCCAAATTTATTCAAAGTGAGAATTAAAATAATTAACACATAATTATTTTTATAATTGAATGTCGTCACTCATTTATTACCAACACAAAGTTAGATAATAATAACAATCAATTATGCTAAATTAAAAAAACTTTATGTGCACAAATACATAATTAACAAATAATTCAATTATGCACATCCATTTTTTTTTAATTTGAATTTAACACATAGTTAAATGAACAATGAACCCAAAAGAACACTAAGTCCAAATAGATAATCAGGCCAAAAATGATTACTTAATCCAAAATAGCCCAATTAATCCAACCCAGACGAGCCCAACAAAATAGGCCCATCATGCCAAACAAGTTGGCTCAAAACCAGCAGGTCCAGAAACCAACCTAGTGAGCCAAAAGAATCGGCCCAAACCCGCAGACCAAGTAGTCTGTCCAGTGAGCCCAACACATGAGCCCACGGACAGGCTCAACCCGTAAGCCCATCCCATTTCCCCTATTTTTCATTTCCAAAGAAAACAGAAAAATAAGAAAAATAAGAGTGGGGCAGACCCGAGGCATCATCTCCTTTACAAAGAAGGATGCCTCGCCGGAGCCACGCCGTCCGCCGCCGGAGAAGACAGCCCCGGCCACCACGAAGGACGCCACTACCGCCATCATCCACGACGATGGAGGCCGCAGTCGCAGATCGAGGCGGGAGCAGCAACCAGAAAGGCCGCCGCTCGAACCACCACGACCCGCTCCTGCTCGACCTCCCGGCGACGACTTCTCCGTCCAGATCTGCCATCTCCAGCTTCGGCCCGCGGCTCGCATTCCACACAGGGAGGAGCTGTGGCCGTCGCCGAAGACGACGAAGGTGGAGAGGGGCATCGCAGCACACAGCCACGCTCGGGAGAAACCGCAGCCTCCTCTGCCTCCACGCCGCCGACTAGAGGGAGCACGACCACTGCCGCCGCGTGGGACTGGTGGACGCAGCGACGCATGCCGTCCCAACCGCCACCACGAGCAGCTGTCGCCGCTTCCTGGGCAGACTAGAACCCACCAAACACATGGTGGCTCTAGGCAGACCTGGATTTGGGTGTTTCGGGTCCAAGGGGTTCACGGTTCAAACAACAATCCAGCATGGTTTTTCAATTAACAACATGTACAACGCCAAATCTAATCATCATCATGTACCGAAAATTAATTGGCATGCATAAAACTTACTGTTTTATCATATTCAAATAAAAAAAGGGTACAAGCATGGCATCTCTAAAACACGTCGTTAATGGCATACCAGGTGGATGTATCAACAATTGAATATATCTTTATCATGGCATCTAAACATGTCGTTCTGGCATACCACATACACATAGTTTATCGATTAAATGGTATATAAGTATATTATACAGCATGGCATAGCATATTACCCAGATTAATAATTGTATATGCACATAGCATATTAATCGCATACTTGGTACATGGTATACAACAGAACATGTTGGCACATATAGCATTGAACCATGGCATCACATAGAAAGACATGGCATACAGATTATCAATGGCATCGATTAACGTGATATAATATGGCATATGGCTAACAAACATACAATTGACAAAGCAATTTGTTTCTTAGGTCGCATGCCATATTTTCGATCGATTATCCTTTTAAATCTCATGCCAGTAGAACAACATCATAATAGGAATTACAACCTGGGCTCCGCTACCAATGTTGGAATTTTTAGGGATCATATTTAACAAATAAATATGTGCACAGCGGAAATTATTAAATAGAATTTAGAACACCAACCTTCTAAATTCAATGGAGCCTATAGATGATTAATTCCTGCCTTTCCTGCCTTCTTGAATGTCCACAGCAGTTGATCTGGGGTTTAATCACTAGGAAGAAACCCACTTATCACAACCTAAATGCCTATGTGTTTATTTCTTTTCAGTGAGGGTTCTTTGATTATCTGGGAACAGGGTAGTGTCTCTTGTCTCACGTTAGAAACATTCAGTCTCTTCTTTTTTCTCCTTCAGACCCAATACACAACTCTTGTATTTATAACAGAGTTTGGGACTTTTGAAACACTATGGAGATAATACCTATATTATCTCCACACCCTTTAAATCCTCACTCTATCTGTTACCCATAACAGACTAAGATTTGAATTATACCAGATAAACCCATCCAGATGGGATCTTATCACTAGAGATCCCCATCATGGGTGTCATTATCCAATAGAATCCAAAGAGCATCTTCTATTATCATGCTCCTTCTCATGCCTCGTCTGGTCTCATATATGCAATTGTTGGGGGGTATGGTGCACTCCAAATTCCATCCATGAATTCCTCCTACAATGGGCTTTCCTCTCCCCATTTCCATCTAGCAGGTTGACCTGGGTCTCAATTACATTTGCATCCTTATGGGGCATCTGGCTTGAACGTAATAGAATAGTTTTCAAAAATCAGGCTGTGCACCACGATAGGCTAGCTGAATCCATTTTAGCTCACGCAATTTCCTGGTTCAAAGCTTCTCATCCGGAATTCCCCTACAGCGCCTCAATTGTCATGTCAAATGCGGAGTCACTTTCATCATGGAAAGGTGCTCGTCGAAACTTTGTTTTCCTTGCTCAGTCTGGTTGGTTAAATCTTGTTTATGCTGACGTTCTTGATGCGGTTCACTGTATTCTGTACCCTGGATAAGCATTGCTCATTATGCTGACCTGAAGCGCAGTTTTATACTAGCTACGCTGTAACCTGTGAACTGTTCCATTGTAAATATGGTCCATTGTTTTCTTGAATAAAGTTCAATCGCTAACATAAAAAAAAAATAGGGGGTCTACAACTAATGAAACTTGGGGAGTCCTCATAATAAAATTTTTCCACCCTACATGGGACAGATTTATTGTATGAGAAAAAAATCTGCACTTGACAAAATTTTGCTTCATTAGTAAATAAATCGGCTAGAAATTTTTTTTTAAAAAAAATAAACCTTGATGTAATATATTCTTATATACTAGTGAACTTTGAAAACCATTCTTTTATGAATAAAATTTTAGCCAATTAAAAAATTGCCTGGATTTGGGACAATATAAAATTCCCATAATGAGGACCACAATTAATTTTCCCGAGTACAAATGACCCCAGAAAGAAACTCTTGTTCTCTTGTACGCACTATATATAATCAAACAAACCCTAGAAATTAAGAAACCCTAGGAAGTATAAAAACCTCCACCATGGCTCCAACCTCAATGAATAGCTGTTGGACCAATCTTCCAATCGAGCTCGTGGAAAAGATCGGGAGTTCCTCCCAGAATAGCTATAGCTACCTCATATCCTCCGTTTCAGGGCGGTTTGCCGCTCATGGAGATGTTCCAGTTCTCCTGTCCTTCCCGCGCTCCCATCCTTCACCCTTCCTCCACTTCTTTGTCATAACAAGGTTCACATGTATATACTCAAGGAGTTGGCTGTTTATTCCCTCCAACCTACTCATGATGATCTCTCCGGCACCACTCCCTTGCTCTTGAGAACCCTACCCTCCAAATGCAAATCCAAATTCAAATCTGAATCAGATGAGGATAATGTGATCCCCCTGGAAGCATTGAACTATCCACAGCTAAAAAGTAAATATTTGTTGGACCCAGCTTGAATCCTTGTGGAGACAGAGGTCTAGAATCAAGTGGTGTCGTCTTGGTGATAACAATACCAGTTGTTTCCACTTATCTGCTTGTAACAGGGGCCGCAAGAATGGATTGGACAGTATTAAAGTGGATGGACAGCTACTCAATGATACGTCAGAAGTAAAAAAGGTGGCTACTGATTTTTTTTCCAATCTGTACTCAGCTAGTAATATTCCTAGACCTTCAATAGGCTCTTTGCAATTTAATCAACTGTCTTCTATCGATGCTGAAACTCTTGAAAGGCCATTCACATTGGAGGAATCAAAGGCCCCTGGACCTGATGGATTTAATTTTTCCTTCTACAAAAAATGTTGGGAATTTTTGAAAGGGGATTTATTCGATATGGTTACTGATTTCTATGAGTCGGCAAAATTTCCAAAGGACGCTAATACTGGCTTTATTTCTCTTATCGCGAAAAAAGCTGAAGCTGTATCTATGGATGATTACAGACCCATCACGCTGGTCATTTCACTGTACAAAATAATATCTAAAATCTTGGCCCAAAGACTAAAAACTGTCATGACGAAACTGGTTGGGCTGCAGCAACCGGCTTTTAGTGAAGGCACGTGTATTTTAGACAGTGCTTTGCTTGCCTCAAAAGTGGTGCACAGCCTCAGATCGAAAAAAGTTAAATCTATCCTATGGAAATTGAATTTCAAGAAGGCTTTTGATTCTGTGGATTGGGGTTACTTGATGCAAATTTTGGAGGCGATGGGGTTTGGTCAAAGATAGAGGGATTGGATTCTTAATTGTCTTTCTTCTTCCAAACTGGCAGTTCTGGTAAATGGATCACCATCAGACGAATTTTCCATGTTTAGGGGCCTCAAACAAGGATATCCTCTCTCTCCTTTTCTTTTTAATTTGGTTGCCGAAGGTTTGGCGTCCATCTTATCTAAAGCCAATTCGCTGGGTTTGATTAAGGTAGTTGAGTCCATAATTTGTCTGTCTCAGTGTTACAATATGCAGCGACACAATTCTTTTTTCTCCTGCCGATTTACCTTCTCTTCTCAACCTGAAACAATGCCTAAGAGTTTTTGAAACTTTGTCTGGTCTGCATCTTAATTTTTTTAAGAGCAGTGTGGTGGGAGTGAGCATCAAATAGTGTGAGACTGAGGAAATTGCCGGGAGGCTACATAGTAGAGTGGAGAACTTTTCTTTTTGCTATCTCGGGTTCCCGTAGGGTGCTAACATAAGGAGAGTTTCTACTTGGAAGCCTGTTCTCTACAAGGTTAACAGCAGACTAAAAAGTTGGAAAGGAAAATTTCTCTCTTTAGGCGATAGAGTCAATCTTATCTGATCAGTTCTTAGCGGCTTACCCACCTACTTTATGTCCTTATTTAAACTCCCTGTTGCTGTGTATAAAAAGTTGGTCTCCATCTTTCAGAGTTTTTTCCGGAGTGGTGTGGATGGGCCAAGGAAAACCTACTTTGTTGCGTGGAGAAAGATTGCCATTCCTAAAGATAGGGGTGGTGTGGGAATCATTGATCTTAAGATCATGAATTAGTGTCTCCTTTTTAAGTGGCTGTGGAACTATTGCTCCTATATGACCAGTGCATGGAAGGGCCAGATACTTGGAAAATATGCCTGCCAACCATCAACATTATCACCAGTTTTCCATATGCATAATTGCTCTCTCACATGGCGTGATATTATATCGGCTGGCTCACTGAACAGTCAATCGGGTATCCCTCTAATGCAAGGCTCTGTTACTCGTGTGGGATCTGGATCCATGATTCACTTTTGGCTAGAAGACTGGTCGGGACGTGGTGCTTTGAAGAACCTGTTCCTTAGCTTATTTTCTATTTCACTCTGTCAGAATTCATTGATGAGGGAGTGTATTTTTCCTGTTGAGCAGAGCAGTAAATGGGATGTCCTGTGGAGACGGCCCCTTCGTGATTGGGAGCTCTTGGAAGTGGTAGAGATACAAACCATGGTATCCCAGGTGGCGCTGCACCCCTCAAATTTGAATACCAGAGTTTGGTGTGAACGTCAGAATGGTGCATATTCTGTTAAATTGGGAAGATCATATATTTACTCACAATTGGAGCTTAAACGTTCTAAGCCTTATGTGTGGTTTTCCCTTGCCCCTTTTAAGATTGATTGCTGGCTTTGGTTAGCTTTAAATAATGGGATCCCAACAAAAGAAGCTCTTTGGCAGAGAGGAATTATTTCCCTAGCTGATTCAATATGCTGTTTTTGTGGCTCTTGTTTCGAGTCCAGAGATCACTTGCTACTCTTTTGTCCGTTCTCTTGGCAGATTTGGAGTAAATTATGCAGATGGTGGGGTGTGTCTTGGTGTATCCCTACAAACTTGGAGGATTTTGTTTTACAGTGGTCCTTTCTGTCTTCGGCCTCATCTAGTCGATCATTCTGGTACCTTATTGGGGTCGCTGCACTATGGGCAATCTGGTTAGAAAGGAACAAAAGAACATTCAGAAACATTGCCCCATATGTTGATAGAGTAGTGGACCTTGTGTTAGTCCATTCCTCGTCGTCGATTAAGGCCATTCATCCTGCCTTTCCCTACAGTGCCTCCTTGATCATCTCCAGTGCTGAAACTATCAGATTATGCTCAGGTCCCAAGCGCAGATTTTCCTTATGAGCACCCTTAGAATGATGTAGTTAATCCAATTGGGTGTCTGTTATAAATCTGCTGAGCCAAGGATCGAGTCACCCGGCAATTACTGGAAGGCTGCAGGGAGAAGTTGGGTTCGGGTAGTAAAGCCTTTCCCTTACCTCGCTTCTTTGATTTGCCTATGACGGTGTAGACTCGTTGAAGGGAGCCTTAGACCTTAATCCCTTTTGAGGAGAGATTCAACCTTGCTATGAATTAGCAGGAAAATACTTGATCTATTTCATTCAGCATAGTCCTTTAAATAGAACCAGAGGTAGTACATGAAAGGAAATTCTACTCTGGAAGGGAAACAACTTGTCTAAGGAAAATATGGATTATGATTCTGGAAATCATATCCTACGTAGGAAACTAGCGTACTGAAAGGAAACTGTAATATTAGAAATCAAAGGCATAAATCAAAGGAGTAATCTATGGCAGTAATTAAAGGCAAATCAACCCTCATGTTACGGATTCATTTATTACGCCTGGAATATAGTTGACCCTCAAATGAATCCTTAACATTTCCCCCGTCCTGGCGAAGGAGCTTGTCCTCAAGCTCAAAGTCAGGATAAGTGGTCTAAAACTGTTCCAATTGCTCCCAAGTGGCATCATCTAGAGACAAGCCTTCCCACTGGACTAAAAGTTCCCGAGTGCCACGGTTGAGGTGAGCACGCACCACTGCAGCAGGTTTGAGTATGGCTTTGCCATCTGCAGTAGGAGGTAAGGTAGGGATGGTGGAGGGTGCCAAACCCTTGTAAGGTTTCAAGGTTGACACGTGGAATACATTATGAATTTTACTGCTGGAAGGGAGTTGCAACTCATAAGCAACTGTGCCAATATGACGCAAGATCTGGAAGGGCCCATAATATCTGGGAGAGAGTTTGTTACAACCCTTGTCACCAATGGATAATTGGCGATGAAGCTGTAGCCGCAACCAAACAAATTGTCCAAGAGTATATGCTACTTCATGATGGCTCTTGTCATAGTGCTCCTTCATGCGAGATTGAGCTGCTAGCAACTGAGTGTGTATTTCCTTCAGCACACATCACAGGCAGTCAAGGCAGTGTCAATGGAATCAACCTTGGTGGAACTATTGGTGTAAGAAAGAAGACAGGGAGGATCACGCCCATAAACAACCTTGAAAGGGGTGGTCTGAAGGATTTAGTAAGTGTATTCAGCCCAAGACACCCAGGATACCCACTTGTGGGGAGTATCTCCAACAAAGCACCGGAGATACATTTCCATTGTGCGATTGACCACCTCTGTTTGACCATAGGTTTGGGGGTGATAGGCAGTGGAAAACTGTAGTTTGGTGCCATGAAGTCGGAAGAGCTCCTTCCAAAAAGTACTAGTGAAAAGCACATCACGATCACATGTGATTGTCTCCGGTACCCCATGCGGGCGAACAATATTTTCAAAGAAAACTTGGGCCACACGAGTTGCAGTATAAGGATGTGCCAAAGGCATGAAGTGGGCATACTTAGAAAAGCGATCCACCACCACAAAAAGAATAGATTTACCCCATGATTTTGGAAGACCTTCAATGAAATCCATGGAGATATCCGATCAAACCTGATTAGGGAGCTGTAAGTGCTGAAGAAGGCCAGCTGGATTAAGAGTTTCTGTTTTATTTTGTTGGCAAACGGGGCAGGCAGCCACATAAGTTGAGACAACAGCCTTCAATCCTTTCCAATAAAAATCACCACGGATCCGTTGCAAGGTTTTTTGGATGCCCTCATGGGCACTATCATGATAGGCAGTAAGAATGGTGGCAATCAATGAAGATTCGGGCAGCAAGAAAATTTTGCCTTTGCGCATGAGCAGACCCTCTTGAAGTGACCATTCAGAACCCAGCTCACCAGCAGCAGCTTGTGTTTTGAGGACTAGCAACTCTGAATTGGTATTCTGGTCAGCTTGGATTTCTTCGAAAAGTTGAGGACAGGGGTGGCTGATCATGGCTAACGACAAGGGTTCAGAGTCACGTCGTCACAAGGCATCAGACGCCTTATTGAGTGCACCAGCGCGATACTCTACAGTGAAGTCAAAACCCATCAACTTGCTAAGCCAATGTTGTTGAGGGGGAGTCGTGAGGCGCTGATCCAAAAGATATTTGAGGCTATAATGGTCTGTACGAATGAGAAAAGACCGCCCCCATAAGTATGGCCTTTAATTATGAACAACTTTGGCCAAACCAATTAGCTCTCGCTCATAAGCTGCTAGTTTTAAATGCCTTGCAGCAAGTTGACAGCTGAAAAAAGCAACTGGATGTCCGCCTTGTTGGAGGACAGCACCAACACCACCACTTGAAGCATCGCATTCCACCATAAATGACTTAGTAAAATCAGGTAATTGTAGCACAGGAGTAGAGGAGAGGGCCTGCTTTAAACAATTGAAAGCATGGAGGGCTTCATCTTTCCACTGAAAGGAATTCCGACGAAGCATATTAGTCAAAGGGATGGATAATGGGCCATAATCTTTAATAAATTTTTTGTAGTACCTGGTCAGCCCAAGAAATCCACGAAGGATAGTTATTGTATGAGGCTGGGCCATTCAGTAATGGCATGAATTTTGTAGGGGTCAACAGCTACCCCTGCAGCAGAAATAATATGGCCAAGAAAGGCCACTTGTGCTTCACCAAAGGCACACTTGGAACGTTTCAAGAAGAGTTTATGTGCCCGTAGGAGTTCAAAAACTTGGCGGACATGGTTGAGATGGGCATCCCAAGTGGTACTGCAAATTAAAATATCATCAAAGAAAACCAATACAAATTAATGTAGGACATGCTGGAATACCTCATTCATCAAGGCCTGGAAGGTTGAGGGTGCATTCGTGAGACCGAAAGGCATCACAAAGAATTCAAAGTGTCCATGGTGAGTTTGGAAAGCAGTCTTCTCTACATCAGCTGGGCACATTCGGACTTGATGATAACCAGATTTCAAATCCAATTTAGTAAAATAACAAGCCCCATGGATTTCGTCCAGTAATTCATCGACCACCGGAATGGGAAACTTATCCTTTACTATCTTGGCATTAAGTTCCCGATAATCGACACAGAATCGCCAAGTACCATTCTGTTTGGAAACAAGTAAGACAGGGGAAGAGAATGGTGATTGGCTAGGACGAATGATCCCTTGCTGCAGCATCTGGGTACACTGCTTCTCAATTTCATCTTTTTGCATGTGAGGGTATCGGTAAAGCCGAACCACTACTGGTACAGCTCCAGACAGAAGACATATGCGATGGTCGCAGTGTCTTAAGGGTGGTAATCCAGTAGGCTCTTGGAACAGATCATCAAATTCTCGGAGAAGAGAAGATAATTGGGTGGCCTGGGTTTTGGGAGTACCAAGCATATGAGCAGCCATGACCTTCAAACCTTGTCTGCCTTGTAATGTTATGTGCCAGTTGGATAAAGTAAACTCCATTGTGAGAGCTGAAAAATCCCAAACAATAGGACCTAGCCCTTGTAGCCATTTTATACCAAGAACTATATCAAATCCATCCAATGGAATCATATAAAAATCAGCCATGAAATCATGATTATCAATAGAAAACCGTACCATATGGCTTACTCCCACACTAGCTAACTTTTCTTCGTTGGCAATAGACATGCTGGTATTGGCAAGGGGCGTGATGCTTAGGCCCATACGGGCAGCAGCAACCTTGCTGATAAAATTATGAGTGCTACCGGAGTCCACCAGCCCAAGTAATAAATGTCCCTACATATCAGCTACCACCAGCATAGTTCTAGTGAGTTGTTGTCCGGTGATTGCATGTACGGATATTTCCACATCCCCTACAGTTGTGTCATCGCCTTCCATAGCTTGAGAATCCTCTAGCTCTAACCAGAAGAGTTTCTTGCATTGGTGTTTGCTAGAATAGGGCTCATCGCAGTTGAAACATAGCCCCTTGGCGCGTCTTTCAGCCATCTCCGCACGACTCAACCTTTTGATGTAAGATGGTTGAGAATTGGCTAGACTGGACACTAGATTGGTTGCTGTTCCTACTGTTGTGTGGGTTGTTCCGGCATTGGATCTATATCCCTATGGCGTCTTGCGATTTGTGCTTCCCTTCGCAATGTTATGCCGGCGTTCAAAGGCCCTTGCCCAACTCATGGCTGTTGCTAAATTTGGTGGCCTTTGTAACTCCACATCAACCTTGATCAATTCGTCAAGTCCTGCTAAATACAACCCCACATGTAAATGAGATGGGATAGTGTTACCTGTGAGGGCCAGTTTTTCCTGGAACTCGCATTCATATGCTTCTACAGAACTTGTTTGTCGCAGGCTTGACAAATCTCCAATAGGATTATTTCCCATATTCGGCCCAAAGCGCAATAAGCACTCTTTCTGAAAATTTGTCCATGGAAGCAAGCCTTTTTCATACTTCAGCTGTCCATACCATTTCTGGGCTACTCCAAATAGGTGGAAAGCTGCTAGTCCCACCTTGTCCTCCTCATTGGTGCGCTGGTATTCAAAAAATTGATCACATCTCAAGAGCCACTCCAAAGGATCTTCCTTACCGTTAAAAGTAGGAAAGTCTAGCTTGGTGAACCTGGGAACAGTTCCAGTGTTGTCTGATGTCTTGGACCCGGAATTATCACCGGAATTTGGCTGAATTGGCATAGAATGGTGGTTCTGGCTGTTACTTGTTGTTGCATCAGAGGGTTGTTGTCACCTCTGCCTTGTGGACAGCAACCCTTGAAGCTGCTGAGTCAGGATGCGAAGCTGATCTTGAGTTTCTGTTTATGCTGCTTCAATTGACTGGATCCGAGATTCCAGTTAGTAATATGCCCAAAAGCCAATCAATGGATGATCGTATATAGTCGTGTATATACATTAAGGTTATTCCAATAAATATCGTTTATGAGATAAATGCTTGCACATATTTATAACCCTAGAATATCTATATATTCTTAAATGTCCCTAGTCGATTATTATTATGGATGGGTTGTAATAATAAGTTAAGACTAGCGTATGTTGAGAATTTATATGTGATATGAACTGTACATACGGGTACAAGTTAGAGAACTTGTGGACTGGACCGACCCACATAAGAATGCTACATGGAGCGTTATATGTTTGTCGATAGCGATTCTTATATGTATTGTCCTTAGACCTGAGATCGCCAGGGTTCCCAACATGTGAGTCATATACTTTGATATTATTCCTAGACATCTGTAACTGGGTGGAATTAAAGGTAATCATTGGGTATATGATAAGTGTGTAGGTATATTATCGGATGGTTTCTTGATAGAGTTGAACTGTAAATGCACGGCCGTGCTCGGATTATGATATGGTGATATCATTGGTATCCGTTTTACACAGTTAACTCGAGGATCAAGAAACCGAGAATAAACATCTATGAGATTGACATATTTCATGTCTCGGTTTAATCTTGATAATGGGACGAAGGGACGATGACATGTTTCGAGGCATTTAGAATCAGTACTGATCTTGTCGTTCGGGTAGCAATGATGTGTTGCTAGACGCCGCTCTTTGCTTATAATTATAAAATGACATTTTACAATTATTGTCGGACGTTACAAGTGCCTACAGGGTCACACACATACAGCCGTTGATTCGAGCAGGTGGTTGAACCGTGGCTAGATCAGGGTTCGACCAAGGTATGGTTGGACCGTGGTTGGACCGTGGTTGGACCGCGGTTGGACCAAGGTCGTTTTTGGGCTGGTTTGGTTCAATTATTGTCAGAATAATTGACCAAACTTAGTGCTGTGATGAGTTAGTGTGTTGGTGCACTAGTGGGAGACATAATCATGTTGCTTAATGGTCCACCTTGTTGGCCATTAACTCCACTACATTATGCATTTGATGGGGTTGAGTAATTTGATTACTCTAGCCTTCCTCCTTACTTGCTTGATGTTTTTTAGAGCTTCGAGAGTGTCTTGAGGTCTGAAAATTTTCAGAGGCAAAACACACACACATCTTCTTGAGAAAGAAGAAAGAAAACACCACAAACACAACTCCCGGAAATCTGTTGCTAGCACACCAGTTCGGGAGAGCTCGGGTTGAAGTCGTGAGACGTTCTTCAGCCGGTTACAACGGTTCGTGGGATATCGTAGAGGGGCGAGGCTTACGTCTGGCTCTTGCTGATTCCGGCACTTCAGTTAGGTGGAAGATCCTAACCGTGTAAGGTACGAAAATTGTTATTCGGTTTATACGCTTCACATGTGTTCCTATGTTGTTTTCATAAATTCCGCTGCATGTTTTTCTTGTATATGAGTGTCATATAGCATACCGGAAACTTACAGTGGTAGCGGAGCCTCTTGTGAAGCTCTAAACTGAATTCGTGTTCATATGTTACATGTGATGTAGCTTGAACTTGTTTAGGTATATGTGATATGCTGGAATTCTTTCTAGTATATGAGATATGCTTGCATATGTGTGATATGCTGAATTTGTTTTGGTGTATGTGATTTGCCATGCAAATATATGCATATGTTTGATATGTTTTTGGTATATATACAAGATATGTTCTATGTGATAAAGCATGATCATGTTATATTGTATTCAATTGTGTATATGTGATATATATGTTGTTGAGGTTGATTTGTCAAAAATGTTTTGACAACAAGCACTTGTTTGGTATGAGATTTCAATCAAGATGTTCATGGCAGTAAGTAGAAGAGTTCAACTAAGAAAAATCGAGTGTCGGTTTGTGTATCGAACGATTGTCGTTTTAGTACATCTAGGCCACAACATCGATGTTGGTGTGACCAACAACGATGTTGGTATGAGTTTAACTTTGGCCGAACCTTCATAACATCGATGTTGTGTGACAAACATCGATGTTCTGATGAAGTGTAGCCTCGGCCAAATCTTCACAACATCGATGTTGTGTGACCAATATCGATGTTCTCATGCAAACACTTAACAACATCGATGTTAAGAGTTACAACATCGATGTTATTTGAGCTCGGCCAAATTGGTTTGAAGTTCCAGAATTCAAATAACATCAATGCTCAAGTTCCAACATCGATGTTATTGAGTTCCAGAAGTTCAAACATCGATGTTTAAGGTCAACATCAATGTTATAATGCTACTGCCAAAATCTTGAACTTTCAAGTACTCAAAACATCGATGTTTAAGTGTTCAACATCGATGTTCTTGAGCTACTACCAAATAGTTTTGAGTTCAAGTACTCAAACATCGATGTTTAAGAGTTAACATCGATGTTCTATGCACTCGGCAACCTCCAACATCAATGTTTGATGGTCAACATCGATGTTTTGAGGGTTCGGCAACCTCCAACATCGATGTTTTGCAGATTCGCAAACTCCAAACATCGATGTTGAAGGGTTCAACATCGATGTTGTGGAACCCAGTAACTTCAACTATGAATTCGGGGCCAAAGGAGGCCGAATTGGTGTCTGGCCTGAACAGAAAAGTTGTAGCCCTACTTCTTAGCTTTCCAGGGACACCATGTTTGCACAAATATGAGCTCTACATCTCTAGATATGGCCGAAATACTAAGTGCTGCCAAGTAGTTGGGAGAATCAGATTCTCAAAACATCGATGTTCAAGTTAGACATCGATATTCACATGTATTTTGGTTTCCAAATTTACATAACATCAATGTATGATTTGTTGATTATATGCATGTGATGTATGAACATATATTGATAAAATATTAAGTTCTTAGTTGCCTTCCATGATAAGCACTCATCAAGACTAAGATCAACAGTTGGTAGGTTTTGCCAAAGCAAGGTGCCAATGTTTATCCTAGTAAGGTGCGAGTGGATAATTGTAATATCTCGATTGCTTATTGTGGGTTTGGACTTAACTAAGTCATCTTAATAGGATTAAGGACTTAGAGGCAAGGGTTGAGTAATGTCTATGAGATAGATATGGACAAAGTGTTGTTCACTCAACTATCCAAGAGCTACATAGAGATGTAATTGACAAAAGTTGTCTACCTAAATAGCTATGATGTAAGTGATCAGCCAAAGCTGACTTATATTGTGGTGAAATATGGATCTTGGCCTACTTATGATTATTTTGATTCATAGTAGGAGTATCATTTAATAGAATTCCTTGTTAAATGATTTTGTATACATGACTATTATTTGTGTGAGTTGATCATTGTTGTAGAGTTACCATGGCACAAAACACTAGCACATTATCATTGTCATCATTCCTTGAGAAGGACAAGATGAATAGGAATAGTGTCCTAGAGTGGCATCACATTTTGAGGATAGTCCTCAAACAAGAAAAGAAATTGTATGTCCTTGAATGGCCTGTTCCTAATGAACCGGCGCCTAATGCTCTTAGGCAGAGTGAGATGCTTATAAGAAGCATGTTGATGATGCATTGGATGATTGCATGCCTTATGCTAATTACCATGGACTCTGAGCTTCAGAAGCAACATGAGAACTTGGGGCATTCGATATGATCGAAGGCATGAGAGGTACGAGACCTCGAAGGCATTGTTCCAATGTAAGATGGCCGAGTCATCACCCGTGAGACCTCATGTGCTCAAGATGATTAGATAAATTGAGAGCCTTGAGGGTCTTGGTTTCCTTGGCAAAGGAAAGGGTAAAGCAAAGTTTGACAAGAAGAAGAAATGTACCAAATGGTTTGGTGCATGTACATCTTCTTGTTCTCATGTGGTGAATACCATGGGTGGTGTTGCAAAGGTAGGAAATTGTTTCCGTTGCAACAAACCAGGCCATTAGATGTGCAACTGCCCTGTTTACCTTGAAAAAGTAAAGAAGCAGAAGGGAAGTGAGACTTCCGCTTCAGGTATTTTATTATAGTGGCTAATATCTCTACCTCTGCATCATGGGTACTAGATACCGGATGTGGTCCTCACATTTGTGGAAATGTGAAGGAACTGAGAAAGAGTAGGAGATTGACTAAGGGTGAGATAGACCTACGCTTCGGTATTGGAGCAAGAGTTGTTGCATTAGTCGTAGGGACTCTCTATCTATCCTTACCTAGTGTTTTGGTTTCAGAACTAGACAATTGTTATTATGTACCTACCATAAGCAGGAATTTGATTTCTGTGTCTTGTATGGACAAGAAAGGTTTTTCATTTGTAATAAAGAACAATTGTTGTTCTATTTATTTCAATGAAAATTTATTATGGTGGTGCATTTTAAACGATGGTTTGTATGTTCTAAACCAAGAAACGCCTGTCTATAACGTTAATACGAAGATGGTTAGAATGAATGATTCTAGTGAAACCTATCTTTGGCATAGTCGTTTGGGCCTTATAAACGAGACTCGTATTTCTAAACTCCATAAGGATGGAATTTTAGACTCATTTGATTTTGAATCATTTGAGATATGTGAGTCATGTTTATTAGGCAAAATGACGAAGGCTCCTTTTATCGATAAAGGTGAAAGGGCTTCGGACTTGTTAGGCCTTATACATACTGATGTATGGGAACCTATGTCGACATAAGCTAGAGGTGGATTTCAATACTTCATTGCATTTACTGATGATTTCAGTAGATATGGCTATGTGTACCTTTTGAGACACAAGTCAGAATCATTTGAAAAGTTCAAAGAATTCAAGAATGAAGTACAGAGTCAACTCGGAAAGGTATTAAAATGCTTCGATCTGATCGAGGAGGTGAATACTTAGACCGAGAGTTTCTTGATCATCTTAAGGGTTGTGGTATAGTATCACAACTTACTCCACCGGGTACGCCTCAATGGAATGGTGTATTCGATAGGAGGAACAGAACCTTGCTAGACATGGTTCGTTTTATGATGAGTCAAGCTGACCTTTCTTCTTCCTTTTAGGGACATGCATTATTGAGTGCTGCATTTACACTTAACCGTGTTCCATCTAAATCGGTCGAAAAGACATCATATGAGATATGGACTAGGAAGCGTCCCAATTTGTCTTTTATTAGGATTTGGGGTTGTGAGGCTTACGTAAGACGTGAAGCATCAGATAAACTCGGCCCTAAATCCGACAAGTGCCTTTTATATGATACCTTAAAGGGTAATATTTCTATAATCCTTTAGAGCACAAAGTGTTTGTTGCTCGGACTGCTATTTTTGTAGAAAGAGAGTTTATTTCTAGAAGAATCAGTGGGAGGAAATAGAACTCGAAGAAGTTCGAGATATAGAGGCTGAGATGGAACAAGCGCAGGAACCACAAGTTGTTGTGGGTGAGAATTCTGTGCCTGAAACACATGGACCGCGTAGGTCGGATAGGACTTGGTATGAGCCTGAGAGATATGGATTTCTTATGACTCATATTGGAGATGTGATGCTCATAGATGAGGATGAGCCCACTTCCTATCAGCTGGCCATTACGGGTCTAGACTCCAAGAAGTGGATAGAAGCCATGAATTCAGAAATGGAATCCATATATGAAAACAAGGTATAGACCTTGGGTGATCCACCTGAAGAGGTAAAACCTATAGGGTGCAAATGGGTCTTTGTGAAAGACCGACATGGATGGTAATGTGATTACCTTTAAAGGGCAATTGGTTGCAAAAGGTTTTAAGCAAGTTCATGGTATTGACTATGATGAAACTTTCTCACCAGTCGCCATAGTTAAATCCATCCGGATTCTATTGGCTATAGCTGCATACCATGACTATGAGATATGGTATGCAAGTTGCAAAGGTCCATTTGTGGACTAAAGCAAGCTACAAGGAGTTGGAATCTTCGTTTTAACGATGTAATCAAAGAGTTTGGTTTCATCAAAAATGAAGATGAACCATGTGTTTACAAGAAGGTTAGTGGGAGCACTGTTGTTTTCTTGTTGTTGTATGTTGACGACATTCTACTCATTGAGAATGACATTCCGACACTACAGTCTGTAAAGACTTGGTTAGGGAAAAATTTCTCAATGAAGGACTTAGGAGAAGCAGCCTATGTGTTAAGTATAAAGATCTATAGAGATAGATCCAAAAGGCTTCTCGGGCTAAGTCAGAGTACGTATATTGACAAGGTGCTAAAAAGGTTTAGCATGCAAGATTCCAAGAAGGGTTTCTTGCTCATGTCACATGGCATATCTCTCTCAAAGAGTCAATGTCCTAGTACATCTAAGAAGAGAGAGTTGATGAGTTAGATTCCTTATGCATCTGCAATAGGATCTATCATGTATGCCATGCTATGTACTAGATCGGATGTCGATTATGCTTTGAGTGTAACAAGCAGATGCCCTGATCCCGGTGAAAGTCACTGGACAGCGGTTAAATATCCTTAAGTACTTGAGAAGCACTAAGTATGCATTCCTGGTTTACAGAAGCGTTGATGTGCTTGTTGTAAAGTGTTACAAAGATGCTAGCTTCCAAACTGACAGGGATGATTTTAGATCGCAATCAGGTTATGTGTTTTTGTCTTGGAGGTGGCACTGTTTGCTGGAAGAGTTCCAAGCAAGAAATAGTTGCCGACCCTACAACTGGGGTTGTACTAAGTTCTGTTTGATAACTATGTAGCAGATCTTTTGACTGAGCCTCTCACACAGCGGAAGCATGATGGTCATGCTACATCCATTGGTATTAGATACATGGATGATTGGCTTTAGTGCAAGTGGGAGATTGTTAGTAATATGCCCAAAAGCCAATCAATGGATGATCGTATATAGTCGTGTATATACATTAAGGTTATTCCAATAAATATCATTTATGAGATAAACGCTTGCACATATTTATAACCCTAGAATATCTATATATTCTTAAATGTCCCTAGTCGATTATTAGTATGTGGGTTGTAATAATAAGTTAAGACTAGCGTACGTTGAGAATTTATATGTGATATGAATTCTACATACGGGTACAAGTTAGAGAACTTGTGGACTGGACCGACTCACATAAGAATGCTACATGGAGCGTTATATGTTTGTCGATAACGATTCTTATATGTATTGTCCTTAGACCTGAGATCGTCAAGGTTCCCAACATGTGAGTCATAACTTTGATATTATTCCTAGTCATCCGTAACTGGATGGACTTAAAGGTAATCATTGGGTATATGATAAGTGTGTAGTGGGTTTTGAATGATCCAGAGGGGATTCGTCCAACCCATATGACGGGTATATTATCGGATGGTTTCTTGATAGAGTTGAACTGTAAATGCACGGCCGTGCTCGGATTATGATATGGTGATATCATTGGTATCCGTTTTACACATTTAACTCAAGGATCAAGAAACCGAGATTAAACATATACGAGATTGACATATTCCATGTCTCGGTTTAATCTTGATAATGGGACGAAGGGACGATGACATGTTTCGAGGCATTTAGAATCAGTACTGATCTTGTCGTTCGGGTAGCAATGATGTGTTGCTATACACCGCTCTTTGCTTATAATTGTAAAATGAGATTTTACAATTATTGCCGGACGTTACAAGTGCCAACATGGTCACACACATACAGTCGTTGATTCGAGCAGGTGGTTGAACCGTGGCTAGACCAGGGTTCGACCAAGGTATGGTTGGACTGTGGTTGGACCGTGGTTGGACCGCGGTTGGACCAAGGTCGTTTTTGGGCTGGTTTGGTTCAATTATTGTCAGAATAATTGACCAAACTTAGTGTTGTGATGAGTTGGTGTGTTGGTGCACTAGTGGGAGACATAATCATGTTGCTTAATGGTCCACCTTGTTGGCCATTAACTCCACTACATTATGCATTTGATGGGGTTGAGTAATCTGATTACTCTAGCCTTCCTTCTTACTTGCTTGAGGTTTTTCAGAGCTTTGAGAGTGTCTTGAGGTCTGAAAATTTTCAGAGACAAAACACACACACATCTTCTTGAGAAAGAAGAAAGAAAACACCACAAACACAACTCCCGGAAATCTGTTGCTAGCACACCAGTTCGGGAGAGCTCAGGTTGAAGTCGTGAGACGTTCTTCAGCCGGTTACAACGGTTCGTGTGGATACCGTAGAGGAGCGAGGCTTACGTCTGGCTCTTGCTGATTCCGGCACTTCAGGTAGGTGGAAAATCCTAACCTTGTAAGGTACGAAAATTGTTATTCGGTTTATACGCTTTACATGTGTTCCTATGTTGTTTCCGGAAATTCCGCTGCATGTTTTTCTTGTATATGAGTGTCATATAGCATACCGGAAACTTACAATTCCATATTATCGCCCATGGCAGGCTCTGCTACCAAGTTGTTATGCATCTGCTGAGCCAAGGATCGAGTCACCCGGCGATTACTGGAAGGCTACAGGGAGAAGTCGGGTTCGGGCAGTAAAGCCTTTCCCTTACCTCGCTTCTTTGATTCCCCTATGACGGTGTAGACTCATTGAAGGGAGCCTTAGACCTTAATCCCTTTTGAGGAGAGATTCAACCTTGCTAAGAATTAGCAGGAAAATACTTGATTTGTTTCATTCAGCATAGTCCTTTAAATAGAACCAGAGGTAGTACATGAAAGGAAATTGGGTTAAGCACCTTTGGTATACCTCGAGTTTTTTTTTTGTCCCGATCGTATACCTCGGAGTTTAATTGTCCCTTTTATGTACCCCAAGTTTCAATTTTTGTCCCTTTCATATACCTCGGGCAGCCCAAGTGAAGACATGGCCATCTACCGGGGCCCACTTGACACATGTCGCAAATCAACCCTCATGTTACAGATTCATTTATTACGCCTGGAATATAGTTGACCCTCAAATGAATCCTTAACAGTCTCAGGGCATTTTCGTGATTTTGACTGCATGTATTGCTCGTTCCTATTTGTAACTATGTTCATCTCTTGTTCATAAATAAAGCCTATCGTTTCCATCAAAAAAAAAAAATTTGTTGGACACGCGGGATTTTAGAGTGGAGGAGATTTCGTGTGATTATTAACTCGAGGCAGCTGATGGTAGCTCTGGCATTGATGATATTCCAGCAAGAGGAGTTGCCGTTAGTTCGAGTTTTCGCAAGAGGAGTGCTTGTGATGATGATGATGAACGTTTTACGGTGATGGTGGTGATATCCGATGGGACGCTGGCGATGTGGAGGAAGGGAGATGCCAGATGGAGGATTCTCAGATTAGATTATCCCTTTTGCCATTTTCAGTGTGTGACTGTTGTATACCTCAATGATAAATTTTATGCTATGATGAGTCGGATCGGATCTCTTGTGGCCGTGGATGCAACTAAACCAGATCATAGCGTGAAGAAGATTAGCCTAGATGGAACAACGATGGGGCATTATAGGTGGGAGTTGAAAAACTTTGTTTTGGTGAAATCTTTGGGGCATTTATTTTTTGTGGTTGTAGATCATCAATTTGGTTTCATGCGCATCCTTATGCTGGATGAATCGAATGGCAAATGGTTTCCCCACCAGGACATGATGGATTGTGGGAACAATTGCTTTTTGTTACATTCAAATCCTCCTCCTCCATTGTGGCTGAAGATTTCCCAGAGTACAAGGACAACTGGGTTGTCTTTTTTCATAATGATCCGTTGCCTTATTACTATTCAAACATAATGTGTCCTAGCTACTGCTGTTTGCAAAATTGGGTCCATAAATCCTTGCATCTCCTTTCTTCCAAGGAATCACTTGCTCTGGAGGAGTAGTACGTACGTATAGGAGGATGAGAAGAAACCCTCTGTTAACTAATTAAATTCCGAAATTGCAGCAACAATTGTTAGTGAACAACGTTCTTTTCCTATTTGTTGTAGCTGTTATTGGGCTATCCCTAAATCAAATGAACACATTTCCAGCTATTTTTTTATTCGATCTTTAGCCTAAGATTTGGCTGTTTAATTTTTCCGTCCATCCTGTTCATCTCTCCATGCATCGCGCCCATGGCCTAATTAGTCTAAGATGCGTTCTTTGAGGTGGTGAAACCCAGTTGCATGCAGATTAGGTAAGTTGCTCAGGCAAATTGGAAATACTTTTATGGCCATATGTTTTTAGTGGAATGTTTAGGTGTAATATATTTAAAATACTGAGCAGGGTATTCTGAGAATTACAGTTAGGAGGATGGATAAGGAGGAGGGAAAATGGGGAAATCTAGGGTATTCTGAGAACCCTTGCCTTTTGGGCGAGGCTTAAAAGGAAAATCATCATGTTGTTTGGCTTTGATCCACGTGATGGCTCTGAGAATGATCACATCAAAAGCTTTCTCCCAATTTGCAATATCACCTTCAAATACCATTATCTTCCTCAACAACCACAAGAGCGCCCTTATTGGCGTCAATATTGGGGCTGGAAAGTGGATAAATTTCCCTTTAAGTACCTCGGACTACCTCTAGGAGCTAATATGAGAAGAGCATCCAATTGGGAACCTTTAATCTCCAAATTCCACTCGAGACTCAAATCATGGAAATCAAAATTTCTTTCTTTTGCAGGTAAAGTAACACTCATAAGAGCTGTCCTATCTGCTCTTCCGCTGTACTACTTGTCTCTTTTCAAAATACCAGCCATGGTTGCAAAGCGGATTGTGCAAATTCAAAGAAGATTCCTATGGGGAGGTTCATTAGAGAGAAAGAAAAAGTGTATGGTGGCTTGGAGCAAAATTTCAAGACCAAAGAAACTTGGAGGACTTGGCATTGAGGACATTCTTATTAAGAATCAATGCCTCCTGTTCAAGTGGTATTGGAAGTTTCTTTCCAATCATGAAGAAGATTGGTGCACGCTGATCAGAAATAAATGTCAGGACCAACTCAATACTCTTTGCCCGGTTTGGGTTGATAAAAAAGCATCTTGTATTTGGAAGAATATAGTACTTGCTAGCTCTCAATCCCGCCAGGATGTGCCTGCTTTGTCTTCTCTCCTACATATCCAGATTGGTGACGGTTGCAACACCAATTTTTTGCTGGACTCATGGTGCTCGCTAGGCCCTCTTTAAGGACAAATATCCAAGATTGTTCCAGGTCTCAGATTTTAAAAACGGTTCTCTGGCTGTATTCCTCTCTACCCCACCTCCTTTGTCGGCACAACAACTTGCTTGGCGGCCTCAGGCTTTTCAATGGGAGATTGAAGAGGGCATTCAGATCGAAGCAATTCTGGATAAGATCACAACCAGAGAGGCCATTCGTGATTGTTGGGTGTGGGTAACAGGCAACACAAAGGAGTTTAGCACCAAGGCAGGGGGTGAGTTTATTTACAATTCAACATTCCCCTCTAGTGATATCCCCTATGTTTGGAAATCCTTAGTCCCTCCTAAATTGAGAGCTTTCTATGGCTGATTTTACGTAATGCGATAGCAACACGCGGAAACTTACTTAGATGGGGTATCATTGAAAGCGCTGCTGCGTTTTGCCCACTTTGCAACAATGAGATAGAATGCCACAATCATTTATTCCTTCCCTGCTCCTTCTCTTGGAGGCTCTGGCAACGCATATGCAGGTGGTGGGATGTGCATTGGATAACACCGAGTTCCATTTTAGGCTGGTTTGATCAATGGTCTGGAATTGTTGCTGACGGCTCAGTACGCCATGCCTGGCTCATGACAGGATACGCAGCCTTTTGCTCCATTTGGATAACGAGGAACAATCTAATCTTTAATGGGGTGGCGCCTCAATTGGACCTTCTGTTTGATCTTACGATTACCAGAGCCGTCAAATGGTTCCAATCTATTCACCCTAAGTTTCCATATAATGTTGCTGCGGTTTTAACTTCTGCAGATTGCTTTAAACAATGGAAAGTTCATCGAAGATCCTAGTTTAGTGCCCCTGCTTCTACTGCCACTCCTCAAGTGTTTTCCTTTCTATATTATAGTCACAGTAGTACTCTGTTAGCTTTTTCTTTGCTTTCAAGTGTTATGTACTTACAAGTCATTTCCCTCATCGACTTCCAGTGTACTGCCTTATGATGATGAATAAAATTCACGATTAGCATAAAAAAAAACAACCATATGGACCATACGTACTGCCGCAAAGAAAATTGCCAATCCATGATGACTTGGACTTAGCGCTACCAGCATGGACAAATCACTGAGAGTACAAAGACAAAATATCACCTGGCATGTACCATGTCACGCCGCACCATTTACAAATTTTATTCCGTAGAAGCCATGCAACTCGACAGTGGATTAGGAGATGGTCTATTTGATTCAATGCACAAAGATTTCCCAGACTAGAATTAAGGCCAAAATATTTTGATGATCTACTGCCACGATATATACTCAGTTCACGCCAGAATTGGAACCCGAACTTGAGTAAAACGGATGAGAATCATTGCAACGTTAGAGGGTGGGAGAAGCGTCGACCCATCATAGAAAACGCAACCATTGGAAACAGTAGACGAGTAATTATCAAGAGCAAAATAGTTGATTGAAATAAGGTAGAGTTTGTCAAATGGCTATGGTGGCACCCCAATAAGTAAAAAAAACGTGAGCTGGGTGAATTCTGCTTCACATTGGTAGGAAATAAGAATAAAGGAATTTTTTGTACTTGCTTGGCCTCAATTTGGTTTTTGGTACTCGTACTGAAATTTTATGATTTTTGGTACCTGTACTTGGTAGTTTTCATTAATTTTGGTACTTCTGGTGGCCAGAGACACATATCCATTTTATATGAGGCCACATCATCTGGTAGTCAACCCCACCTGGGTTCACCCAAAACTACAAAAAAAACTGACCTGTTTCGGGTCCAACCATACCAAATACCCTAATTTTATTTTAACAAATAAGATTAAATTTAAAAACGAATTATAAAATTAATTCAAAATAAATAATTAATCTCACTTGTAAATAAGACATGACCTTAAAATCTAAGAATTATAATTTTAAAAAATATAAATAAGTATAAATTTTATATTTTAAATTTTTTAAAATAAAATTTTTATTTAAATAATTTTTTATATTATACTAAAATTTATAAAATAAAATTTTTGAGAATTATATGAAAATTATAAAAAAAATTATAATTTTAAAAAATAAAATTTTGTAGTTTTAAAAAATTATATTATTTTTTTATACAAATTTTGAAAATAATTTTTTAAATAAAATTTCATTTTGTTAAAATTTATTTGGTAAATTTATATTAAAAAATTATTACAAACTTTTCAATTTATAAAAATATAATTTAAAATAAAATTGGTGCGTTTGGTGTGGGTAGACCCAAAACGGGTCGGTTTTTTGTTGTTTCGGGTCGAACCCGAGTGGGATTGACCACTAGATGATGTGGCCTCATATAAAGTGGACACGTGCCTCCGGTGACCCTCCGGCCACCGGAAGTACCAAAATTAATAAAAGCTATCAAGTACAGGTACCAAAAATCATGAAATTTCAGTACGAGTACCAAAAACCAAATCAAGACCGAGTACAGGTACAAAAAATTCCTTTATTTCGTAGGAAATACCAAAAGAAAAGGTAGAGTTTGTCATAACGCTGGTACTGGCACCCGATTCCCAGTCTTCTTCACTCGGGACAAATTAATAGTATGAGAAAGAATTCTACACTTGACAAAATTTTGCTTCTCTAGCAAACCACTGGCTAGACAGGGAAAAGGTTTTAGCCAATTTAATATATTACTATATACTATGTAGTCCATTAACTGATCTTTACGAATAAGGTTTTAGCCAATTTAAAAAACCCTAATGATCTTTGATTATTGATTTGTGCCCACTAGTGGAGATGTGAGTTTTGAGTTGCTTATGGGATATTGTTTCTAATTGTTCAATTTCTAAGCACATTTTTTGAAGGACTGATTTGATTGAATGTTTGTGAAAGAATTTCAATCTTGATTGGGTATAATTTGGTGAGCTACAGACCTGAGAATTTTATGAGGAAACTTTTCAAAAGCTGTCTTTTCTAAGGCTAAACTACTGGTTATAATTGAACAGGGTCACGCCGGTACATGTTTGAGTAGACAACATCTTTGTGCATATCCTATCTTTTTCCTTGATTTTTCATGTTTAGCTTTGCTTCGAGACAAGAAAAAGTTCAGGTTTGGGGGAATTTGATATGTGTGCATCTCATATACAAATTTGGAGCATAAAATGCCCCTTTGGCCAAGCATTTAGTTAAGATCATGCATGTTATTTATAGTTTTAGCTTGTTTTCCACTAGTTTCTCTCCCACTTATTAATTTCTACTTTCAGGTACTTTTTATTGCAAAATGGCTTGATTTTCGATGAGTTAAAGCCCTTTGCAAAATTCTGGAGAGTTTGGAGCCAATTCATGAAGATTTCTTGACGACGAGTTTTCAACAGGGTCACACTGTTGAAATCCGCAGACCAAAACCTGGAGCTTTATAATTTTAGCGACAAAGGAATACTTGTTGGCCAGTTAATATATGGCACCGACTTGCTACTCCTCCTAAGGAAATAAAGAGATTTTTGCTGTGCCAAATGAGAAGAAGTCCTAGAAGATAATAATTCCTACTTTTTAGTTACCTTAACTAGATTCTAGGAATTAAAGGCTAGGATTTCAAAATAATAAAAGCGTCATCAACTGCAGCAGGAAAATCACTTTTTACTTCTCCTTACTCTATAGTTGACAGCAGAAAGATGGAGAAGAAGAAGCTCTCTTGGGGAATTTTTATTTGTTCTTGATTTTGGTTTGTATTATGAACAACTCCTCCATGTTTATTTGCTTTTCACTTATGAACTAAACCCTTCTTTCTAGATCATAAGGGATGTAGCTACTCAACTCTTTTTTATGGTTTAATTACTCCTCCAACAGTTTCTGCTATTTGATTTCTTGATTTGTTTTATGAGTGCTTAATTCGAGTTTGAAGCTTGATCACCTTCAACACTTGTCTTAGGAGTTAAATTAAGTACCGACTGGAGACATTTAATTCTGGAATAACAAAAGCAAACCTTAATGTAGGTGTTGAAAGGTAATAGGTTATTATGGAATTAGTAACAACACAAAACATCATTGCTCTTAGGAATAGGTTTGATCCACGACAGTGGTAAAATTGACCTTTGAGACTAGATTATTCTTCCAAAAGTCCATAATCTTTCCCTAGGTTTTTACCCTTTAGAAATCGCATCGAGAGGCTGCAGGTTTTAGTGAACAGTGTCACCCCGTTTGCAGACATGGAACAGAGTCACCCTGTTGACGAGTCTAGGAGGATAATTAGGGCATAAAAGGATAGAGTAGTGAACCCCGATTGATCTAAAGCTTCTTAAACCGGATATTTTCATATTATTTATAGTTTCCAATCGTTTATATTAGTGTTGAATTACAATCTAAAATCACTCTTTCAAATCATTGTTACTTTTACTGTTTTCAGGCTAACAAAGTAAGTCTGTTGATTAGTTATTTTGCCTAGTCCCTCTAGATACGACCTTGTATGCTATCTCGTTCTATGCACTTGTAGATTTGACACATCAAGGACTAAAGATAGTATGTTGTTAAGGTCACGACATTAACATGAATTCATCATATTATGTGTGAATCTTATGTGTTGTCGTATTGTGTTATAAGTGTAGGATTTTCGAGGCTAAAAGGAGCTTCGGGTTCCAAGGCAATTAATATGGCCCAGGTGAGGACATATAAACCTTTGTATACATTACTGCCTACGATTCTTGTTTGGTATCGAATGCTATATGTATTTATGCCTGTTGTGGTGATGTTCTTGTTTGCACTTTGTATCATGATTACGATACCTTGATGTTGTGTGCTAGATTATTGTGTTGTGTGCCTATGTGATATAATATGCCTGACGAGCATGATATGATTTGTTATGTAATATAACATGTTTTATGATTTTGTGGTCTGTGTGGTGAACTGTGGGCTGGAGGCCCGGATTTGAGAATAGAATATTAAAACCACACAACCCTAGATAATCATAACGTATGGGACACATAACTCTTAAAGCATAACTGAGAATAATGTACTAAAGAATACTACTATGGGGCTGTTGACCGGCTGGCTATATTTTGACTTATATCCTAACTTGGGTTGATGCCCTGACTATATTTGGGCTTATGTCCTGACTTGGATTTATACCCTGATTGACTTGGGCTTAGTCCCTAATTATACTTGGGCTTAATCCCTGATTGTATTTGGGCTTATGCCCTGGTTGTCTGTACAGACGGAACCGAGGTCGACGCACACAGTAGAGGGTCCTAATAAAATACTCAACCCTAATAACAATAAAGAACAAATATAATAAGATGATTAAAGACAAATGTTGGTTTGAAATCTGATGATTACTTTATGTTGTGCATTGTGACCTGTTTGTGCCCTATGGTTGCTACTGCCTAATGCCGGTGTATTTGTGGTTGATTTGTATTGTATACTTTGGTTTATTTATTTGCGGTGAGACGGTGGTTTATCTCATCCCCTCACGTCTTTTTCACAGGATAGCTGATCGATGATCAGGAGTGCATATCAGCAGGTGGCGATACTTTCCTCCTCGGGCCGGATCCATAGAGTTCAGTTAATACATGCCACTTTATGTTATTTTTGTCTTCCGTTGCATTCTCGTTGTATTTTATAAGAAATATAGTATAATTAAATGATGATTATTACGTTGTTTATAACGTATCCTGGGGAAAAAGGGCAATTTGGTCTTTTCACATGTTATAATTAATTCAAATGGTTATTTTGGGATACAGACGTTTCACCAACTACCTATTCTGCAGCTAACAAATTGCAGGTATGGCGGCAAGCTATGGTAGAGGAGATGGCGGCCTTGAGACAGACTAATGCATGACACTTAGTTCCGTATTGCAAGGGTATGAATCTGGTGGCCTGTCGTTGGGTGTACCAGATTAAGAGAAATCACGATGGCAGTGTGGATAGGTACAAGGCGAGGTTGGTGGCCAAGGGTTATCATCAACAAGCAGGCATCGATTATGGGGAAACCTTTAGTCCGATGGTCAAACCGGCGACTATCAGGAATGTTCTCTCCTTGGCCTCGTCTTAGCATTGGCCTGTTAGACAATTGGACGTCAAAAATGTGTTCCTTAATGGTTTTCTACAGGAACAAGTCTCCCAGGTGCAGCCTGCGGGATTCGTTGATTCCACAAGACCGAATCATGTTTTCCATCTTCAAAAGTCTTTGTATGGGTTGAAGCAGGCTCCCGAGCCTGCTATTCCTGCCTTAGTGATTTTCTTCTTCAGCAAGGTTTCTGGGTCTCTCAATCTGATCCGTCTTTGTTGCTTTATAACCACAATAATATCATGGCTTATCTTTTGGTAACTTTCTTTCTCTAGAGGTTCATCATACAAAGGATGGCATCCTTTTGACCCAGGAGAAGTATGTTTGGGACTTGCTGAAACGTGCTGGCATGGAGTCATGCAAACCAGTAGCCACTCCTGCTTCCACTTCGCATATGTTACGTGCAGATGTTGGTGAAGTTCTAGCTGATCCAACTGCCTATCGCCACTTGGTTGGTTTTCTGTAGTACCTTGGCATCACCAGACTTGACATACCCTTTTCGGTGAGCAATGTAAGTCGTTTTGTGCACTACCCAACTCAGGAACATATGGTTGCAGCGAAACATATTTTGCGTTATTTGAAACATAGTATCAAGCTTGGTCTTTGTCTTCAGACAACCACGAGTTGGGAGCTTCAAGTATTTACAGATGCTGATTGGGCCGGCAGTTTAGATGATCGACGATCAACAGCGGAGTTCTTTATCATCTATGGTGGAAATTTAATAGCTTGGGCTTCAGAAAACAACGTACGGTGGCGAGATCTTCCACTGAGGCTGAATATAAGGCTATGGCAGTTGGACTGGCTGCGCTAATGTGCAAAACCTTACTTTTTAAGCTTGGAGCTCCGACTGCCAAACCCATGTTATGGTGTGATAATCTGGGTGCAACCTTTTTGAGTCGTAATCCAATATTAAATGCTCGAACCAAGCATGTCGAGATTGATTATCATTTTGTGAGGGAACAGGTTGCAGAAGGTCAGCTTCAGGTACACTTTATCAAGATCAGTGACCAACTAGCCGATGTCTTAACAAAACCTTTGTCTACTGCTCCATTCCAGCAGCTACAAGCCAAACTCAACCTTGGTTCCAAATCGGGTTGATTTTGAAGGGGGATATTAGAGATAAATGATTTTGCCAAGTAGTTAGGATAGCTATTGTATCAGATAGTGATAACTGTCCTATGTTCTATGTTGTGTCTTGTCATGTAAGTCTACTGATACTATAATACAATTGCAATGGCAGCATATTCTTTGTGCCTTATTTCTAGAATTGTGTGAGCTTTTACAGATTTTCACTTAGAAAAATAGAGCCTAAGCATATTTTTTCTTATTTTTGGACTTTAATTTGGTTAGTGAACCTGTTAGAATAGTTTTTAGGAAGTCCACACCTTAGAGCTCATCAGGACCGCGAATTTTAGCCCAAGAGATGTCTGTTTTTTGCGAATTAATTCGCTGGAATGTGAATGAGAGTTTCCAAGTTTGGAAAGGCGGAAAAAATAGAGAATATGATGATTTCTTGAAGTAGGAAAAAAGTTTGGATGGTTTAGGGAGGATTTAGGCTACTTTTTTTATAAAAATATTCGGGATTTAATGATTGGATTCGAGCGCATATTGAAGATCTAGTTGAAATTAAAAGAATCAAGGTACAAAAAAGGAAAGGCATTGTCTGGAAATCCGCATTTGTGATCTTTTCTTGATAACCTCGAGCTGGGGGTGGTCATAGATGCGAGACCACGAGCTTTCGCGGTCAACCACGGTGGACCGCAAAAGCTTCCTGATTAACATGACATGATCACGGATTTTGCACGGTCAAGTAACCCTTATGTGTAAAAATTTAAAATTTTTGTCATTTCTCCAATCTCGAGTCCTTTGGATTCCTAAATCTAATCTAGCCGCTTTTCCAAAAAAAAAAAAATTAATCTAGCCATTGACCCCTATTCCTAAATCTAATCTAGCCATTGCCCCCTCCACTTCACTTGTAAGGGCATCAAATCATTTCGTATTGACTACATGGTTATTAAAACCGGACCGGCTCGGCCGGTTCAACCGGGTTAACCGGCACCCAGAGATTTTTATTTTTTAATTTTAATCCCTTATTGACCCCGGTTGAACCCCAATTTTTTTGACCCCTAAGCTAGGCCAGGTCGATGGCCGGGCTGGGTTTAAGAACCTTGATTGACTAAAAGACTCTCGCCTGTCTCTTTCCCTAGTACGTATGACAAACCCGCGTGAACAAGCCGAAGTGTAATATATATATATATATTTTGATAATATGAGTATCCCAGCTCGACAAGCCAGACTAATCTCATCCGTGGCACGACACCCAATCTCGCTTCCCGGGGATTTAGCCTAAGATCACGAGCGGGGTCCAGCGTGATTTACCACTCCCAATAGGTGCATTTTCCATACCTCCACGTTTGTCCGGATCGAACCCGGGGACGTGTGAGTTAAAGGGGTCGCAGCACACTGGACCACTGCGCCAACACCTTGTTGGTGACTATCTATCTATTATATATATAAAGTTGTTACCCTCACCAGGTGTTGACACATAGGATTTTTGGGATCTTCCTATATTGCCATGTGGCGGGTTTTAAGTTTAATTTTAATCAGTTAAATTTGGACATATAGCCACAATGACAAATATAATTATCAAAAAAAAAATCAGTATTAAAAAGATCCTGATAAGAATTAAACTCTCATGAGGAAAGCTTATATGTTATATACTCATAATATTCAAGCTAAAAGCTGAAATTTAATATTAAAAAAATCGTGATAACAATTAAAATCTCATATAAAAAACTTATAAACACTACAAAAAAAAAGTGGGTAATTGCGGCCATTTTATTGCGGGGTGGTAATAAACCTCCGCAATTTGTTACATGTAACGGCGGTTGAATCAAGCGCCACAAATGAATTCAAATTGTGGAGTTTAATGTTTCGTTTTGCGGAGTTTAAACCCCGCAATTTGTTTTGTTATTTTTCACTTGATTTTAATGAGAAACTACGGCGGACCTCCAACCTCCGGTATATGTTTTTCAATTTTTTTTTTTTTAAAAACATTCTCAAATCCCCTCTTCTCTCGACACCCTTCTCAGAAAAACACTAACTTAAAAAAAACACTCTCCCTCTTGGTTCGATTAACCTCAGATTCCATCTCTCTTGAACCCTAACCTACACAAAATCTCTCTCTCAATATCAGTGAAATTGAATTCCTAAATCCCTCTCTCGTCACTCCCTCGATCTCTCTCTCGATTTCCTCTTTCGTTTCTTCTTCTGCGCCGTTGGGAACGTCGCCATCGGAACTGCAACTTCGCGTCTTCCCTCTTCCTCGCATCTTCCCTCTCTGGTGTCCGCCTCCGTCCCTATAGCCTCTTCATCCCACCGTCAAAAGCGAGCACGGACACGCTCGGCTTGTTGTAGCGAGGTGGTTTCTTTCCTTCCTTTCTCTTTTTCCGTTCTTTTTCCTTTTGTGTCCCTTTCATTGGATGCTTTTCATTTCTTGCTATGCGATCTAGGGTCGGTAATTGCTGGGTGGAAGAACCGATTGCTTAATGATTTTTTTTTTTTTTTTCTGGTTTTGGGTAGAAATAATTAGTTTTCTGGATATTAATCTATCTTATTTACTTCCCAGAAGCAAGTGCGAAGAGGATGTTTATATTAACAACCACACAAGTGTGTGGGGTTCATGGTGGAAGGATCATCAGTGGGGCTACAGGTGCTGCGAACAGACGATTAGGAACAGCTATTGCATAGGTGCTGCTGGAATCGAAGTTGCTGAGGCTGCAACAGACCTGATGAAGGCTAATATTGATGGCAAAGAGGCAAGTGAAGGTTTGTGTGTCTTCTCAGTTGTCGCTTTACAGTTTATAGTGGCAACACTAATGATGGATTTAGATTAATTCAATTGTTCTTGCTAGGACTACCTTCCTTATGTTCATACATAAAGCATTAGGGAACAACAATGCTGTGGTTGTCAGCTCTCTTGCTGTTTGCTTGTTTACTTCTTCCTCTGTAGTTAGGAGCTGATAGGGTTCAAGGGGAAGGAGGTGAATATGTCATGTTATAGCATATTTAACTTTTCACACCTAGATAGTGACCTAGTAGTAGCAGCAATAATATGCTTTTCCAGTTTTGTTTACTTAAGATGTTAGGACTGGACTTGTTTTCAAGGGTTGGGTTTGCTGAGCTATCAGCTTATTTTTCTGGATTTCTTACTTATGGGAAGTAATTATTTAAGTATAGGATCCCCTAGAGCTTATGTGGTTTTCTTTGATGATGTTCTGGATATTTATCTAGCTTATTTTGTTTTCCTTGGAATTTGGACAGCAAAAATGATGTTGGTTAGGCTTTTTTTGGCGTGGAATCTGTGACTCGCTGGACATACTATAATGACATGGCCGCATGGAGTATGTACTGAGTATGGGGTCGTCGCAGCACCACATAAGAATACCCATAAACGGTTGGACTTTGTTTTCCAGCATTAGCTTAGACCTTGCATTTCTCTGGTAAAGCTCTTAACAAACCTTTTTCCTTCGTCTATCTCTTTGTTTAGGAAAATTCATGAGATTTTGGCCTTTTTTCTTAAATAGTTATGTGATTTTTGCATCACTGTCAATGTTTACTGTGTAAAGTACTATTTTCATATAATTTTGGTCCTAAAAAACCAATGCACACAAAGGTTCTATATAGAACTGCTTTTCTGAACTTGAATTTCGATCTCTTGAGCTATGCTGTGTTATATTAATTTCTTGTGCCTTTTTCCTGTGCTACAGATAAAGGCTGCATATGTCATCGCAGTTCAAGTATGTTGTGCAGCTATCAGATACCACAACAGGCATGTATCAAGTTTGGAATTGCAGCCAATAAAAATAACATCCTTTAATCTGGTGATAAGGTTAGTCCAACATTATATGCTGTTAGACGAAACACATATTTTCCAGGACAATCTAATGATTTGCTCATGTCAATTGTTATAGTACTAGTTTTGTTATCACGTATCAACCTTTTCATGTTTTAAACATGAAGCAGTTTGAGGTTTAAGGGGTCATTGTCTTGTCATTAACTATGTGCATGACTACAAGTTCCAAGCCAATAGCTGAGAGCATGCATGTATAGGTAGTAGCAAAACATGACTCGCCCAAGTGAGGATTTCTGTCTATGTTTAATTGCATCGAAATGAGAGACTTGCTTTCCACCCTTACAAAAACGAAAACTGAGATGCATGCTCATGTGTCTAGCTTTTCTGCTGATTGGCCTCTTCTACATTACATAATAGGCAAATTGGTTTTAGCTTGTACTAGTTCCACATAATATTTTATCCAGGACAGCGAGCTGGTGGTATTCTTTTTATAAGTCTTAGATGGCAAAATGGTTCCTCAATGCTAATTTCATTTCCTCCTCTAATATATATGCACTGATAGTGATTCAGACGTTGGTGATGTGTATACAATATTGCAAACTTTGCAGGTTGATGATCAATCTTCTGTGGCTTTTGCTTATTTTATGATTTCTTTGTATTAGCAGTTAAATCAAAGAAGAATGGAACGCAAATGGAGTTCGCCTCAGTTTGGAACTTGTTTTAGGACAACTCTCGGATAAAATTTTGCTATCAGTGTGGGGCCTGAGCTAAATTATATTCATATTCAATTTTGTAGTACTTTTATTAGAATTCTAGGTGAATTCGATGTAAATAATTTTGAATTATTAATAAAATTTATTGTTTATGTCAATTGTGTTATTTTTATTATTGCAATTTTAAAGAAAGAAAAGAAAATCTAAATCTAAATATGAGAATACCAATTTTTTAGAAAAAAATTGTGGGGTTCAAAACCCCCGCAATTTTTTTGGGGGCATTAGACAAACAGCGGAGGTCGTAAACCTCCACAACGAAATGGAAGTTAACCTCCGCAATTTGCAAATTTTTTTGGGGAAGTGTCATATTGCGGGGGTTATTAACTGCCAAAATTTGATAAAATCGACCTCCGCAAATAAATTTTTCAATTTGCAGGGGTTGCAGCAGAGGTCACCTAAATGACCCCCGCAAATTGTTTGTGGGTGGTAACAGCGGGGGTTTTTGAAACCTCCGTAAATTGCGGCAAAATCAATTTGCGGGGTCAAAACCTCCGCAAATTGTTCAAAAAACTCCCGGAAAAGCCACCTTTTTTTTAAGTGAAATTATATCCTGATAAGAATCAAACTCCTATCAGATAAATCTCATAAGTTATGTTATTCATTTGAAAACAAAAGTCATCGTTATTATATTTTGCAGTTGAAATTCAATATTCAATATATATATTATGTAAGAATTAAACTCTCATATTCAATATATATATTATGTAAGAATTAAAATCTCATACAAAAAGCTTATAAATTATATCAGATAAACCTGATAAGTTATATCATTCATTTAAAAACAAAAGTCATCGTTATTACATTTTACAGTTGAAATTCAATATTAAAAATATATATTATGTTTTCTCTATTATTGTTATCCGATAAGAATTATATTAGCTTTAGATTGATAAACTTTAGAACTGATAATATTTTTATTCAAAAATAACCTTTTATTATTTTTATTTAATGTCGTGAATCTCTTTAAAAATTTCTTCTCCATCTTCCATCATCTGTCTTTAAATAAAGATACAACCTCTATTTGTGTATGTGAAGCAACTCTATCATTCAATATTCATTATTTTTTGCTCCTCCTTTATTTTGTTTCTATTTGCATTACAGAAGGTCTAGATAAAGTCTCTGTCTGTGTGTGATATAGTTTCTCTATCATTCATTCATTCTCTTATTCAATCTTTGTTTTGTTTCTATTTGCATACGTACGAATTTTGGTATAGTATTAAAGTTATTTTGTCTCTCTTAATTAAGCATCTTTTTTTATATTATTTATTTACCCAATTTATTTTAATTATTTTTATATTTTTTTGTTTGTGCAGGAAAATGTATATTAAAGCTTTGGATGAATCGACTCCTGAAAATGATTTAATAAAAAGAACCTCCTTACTAGTCGAGATATGATTTTTAATTGATACGAAGGTTTGTTCTAATTTTTCATGCCAACTAATTTGTTTATTTTTCATTTTATAAATTAATTTATTATATTATTGTTTATATAATATTTTTTGGTGGTCTCCTTTATGTTTTATATTTTTTATAATCATTTTTTAATTATTTTTTTATGTTGTTTTATATATATATTTTTTTATGACTCAATGATGCATGTTTAAATTTACAAAATTAATTATTATTTATCTTATTATTATTGTTTCTATTTTTAAATTTATATCCTATTTTTTAAAAAAATTTTGAAAAAAATATATCTTCCTTTTTATTTTCATGATTTATATTTTAAAAAAGTACTCTTTTTTATTTTTGTTTATTATTAATTAATTCTTATAACTTTTTTCTTTGAAATTTAATTCTATTTTTTGTTTCATGGGTCAATTATATAGGCCCAAGCATGGATTAACAAATGATACAGGTTCAAATTTACAGAATTAGTTAACATGTAACGACCCGGGTAAAATTTTTGCGATTTTACCGAGTTGTTATTAACTCGGACAACGGTAAAATAAAATTTTACCGCTGTAAATCGAGAATTTTACCATTTGATTTCCATACGGCTTTTCCTTATAGAAGTTTGATTATAATTATGAATATTAGGATTATTAAGATTATCACTATGATTATTACTATTATTATTAT
>JAKUCV010003617.1:22147-51091 GCA_028386065.3 Turnera subulata
CTCTATCTACTTCCTCTATTATTATATTATTTAATTTGTATATAATAAAAATTATATTTGTAAGATTAATAATATAATATACATATGGGTCCTCAATAGAGCCTCCGAATAGAGCCTGTATGATTGGACGATATCAGAGGCTCTAAATGTAAGTGAAGGCTCTGTCTGATGTGGCGTTGATGTGGCGCTGACATGGCAATAATAGAGCCTTCGGATAGAGCCTGGGACTGGAGATGGTCTTAATATTAGACTAGGCTGTCTAACCGGGGTCCAACCCTTACAAATACGCATCAACAATATTGATTAGCATATACTTTTTTTTTCTCCCTTTTATTGTTTTTTTTTTCTTAAAGAAATCTTATAAGCTTGGGGTTAGTAAGAAAATGAACTGCTCCTCCCTACTACCTATCAGTCAACTCTCATCAATATCTGGAGAGCAGAATGATTTTCCCAAAACAATATTGTCAGTCACCAACACAATATGTTCAATAATGATATTTCGTTGCCGATGTGAAAAAAAAAAAGTCACTCTTACAAAAAAAAAATTGAAAAGCTAATTTTCGGGGATAGCAAATTAGTGAATTTATGAGTAGTATTTTGTTTCCAAAACTAATTAAAACCAATTATGTCTTTACACTTAAAAGATCTTGCTACTAACGAAACGACCATAAAAAATAATAATAAAAAAAAGATCTTGCATGTTTTGGGAGTTTTGGGACTTAAAAATTTTGTTTAGAGGACACACAAAATTAGCTTTCCTTATCCGGGCTTAAAATAAGTTTATGGAAATAAATGGATAAATAATAAAAGGAGTGGGGGGGTTTGATGGTTTATTGTGTTATAGTAGTGTTTCGAACTGCAGCAGAATCAGAAAAAAAGCCAAACGGTTTTCGTTAAGACCAAAAATGTAGAGAGAGAAATAGAGAGAGAGAGAGGAGGAAACTGCGAGAACGAAATACAATACATACAAATACATACAGAGTAGCAAAAAGGAAGAAGAAGAAGAAGAAAGGTGGACGCACCAGCTGTCTGTGGCACAAACGAACAAACAATTCTGCTCCCCCTGGCTCAGCTGCCGCCTAGAAGAAGAATAAGAAATCTAAATCTGATTAAAAGTGTTGTTGATATCTATCTAGTGTTTTTGTTGGTTGGTTGGTTGGTTGGTTGATTGGTTGGTTTTGATTTTTAAATGGAATGGAAGAATTGAAGGAGGATAGCCGATGATGTGTTGTTGTTGCGGTTCGCTAAAGGATCGAATACAGAATTGGATTCGAGATTATGATAGGCTCCAGCACTTGGCCGTCATCCTCATTTACATCCAGGTACCTACTCCTTCCCCCCTCCTCCTTCTACTACTCGTTAGGGTTTTTTTTTTTTTCCTTAATATTTTTCAATGTATAATATTACATCCATATTTGATGATAACCAGTAACAACGAGTAGCAAGCAAAAAGTAATAACAAGAGGGAATGAAGAAGAAATACATCGTTTCTCTAATCGAATTACTTATTATAATTAAAGAGAATGAATGAGATAATTAACAAAAGATTATTACATTGTTTTCTTTTGTAATTTTTTTTAAAAAAATCACAAATACACAAGCAGATTGGGTGCGCGCTGATTGGATCTTTGGGCGCATCCTACAACGGAGTTTTGTTGGTGAATTTCGGGATCGCGATCTTCGCACTGGTGGCCATCGAGAGCAGCAGCCAGAGCCTCGGCCGCACCTACGCCGTCCTCCTCTTCCTCTCCCTCCTCCTCGACGCCGCCTGGTTCTTCCTCTTCCTCCGCCACATCTGGTACTTCTCCGATCCCGATCACCCCTTCCTCGTCTTCTCCCTCAAGCTCACCCTCACCATGCAGATCATCGGCTGCTCCGTCCGCTTCTCCTCTTCCTTCCTCTGGTTCCAGATTTACCGCCTCGGCGTCTCCTACTCCCCCGCCTACCCCGACCCCTCCGCTTCCCCCGCCGCCGGCGCCGCCCCCTCCGATTTCGACCTCCGCCACAGCTTCCTCACCCCACTCATCCCCTCCGCCGCCAATCCCGCCACCGCCGCCATCACCCGCCAGTGCTCCGATTCGGATGCCGCACTGGGGGGCTCCATTTATGATCCCGCCTATTATTCCTCTCTCTTCGAAGATGCCTCCGTCGCCGGCCAGGACAACAACAACAACCACATCAACCACATTGCAAACAACAGCAGCGCCAAGTCTTCTTTTGGGGTATTATGCTAATGCTTATCCGTTCTTTTTTTTTTTTTTGCTGCTAATCATGTAATGCTTATCCGTTCCTCGCTTTGACTTCCAAGTCGCTGACTTTTTCCTGAATTGATCCTTGTTGTGTTGCGTATCGCGTTCCAATAACTGTTGTTGTCCCTTTTTTTTTCCTTTCAATTTATCCAGGAGGCTCAGGTTTACGGTATTACTGACAATGGATCCACCTCCAGTGCTGGTTCTTCACGCCTGAAGCTGTCCATTGCCAGATCTTTTCAAGCTATTGATGTAAGTGTATGCTATCCTGACTTAAAACCTTCTGTGTTCACTTCCTGTGACATTAAGTATTTCCTTCCTTACTCGTTATGAAATTTTCAATGGCATTTGATCCGCTGCTTGCATTGTTTTACCTAAGGATGATGCATCATCCTCTCTCTCCGATGCTATGATTTCTGATTAAGTAAATGCGATTCCTCTACAAATCGGTTGGGACCATGAGTTTGATTTGCGTTAATTGATCTGCATTGCTTCAAGTCTCTCGGGACTGCATTATGGTAGTTTGTCATTTTGTTAGCATATATTCCTGCGCTTTTCTAACACTTGAGGACTGGTTGTGTACATGTACTCCAACACTCATGGGGTCGCATTTTTTGTTTTGTACGAGAGATAACTGCTGGCGTGCATGCTGGATTGATATTCTGCATTGGATATCAGAGAGCTATTGCGTCCGGGAAATTATAATTGGGATGAGTTAGAAAACATTTAATATGTACATCTTGTAGCTAATGTCCACTCAGAACCAAGACATTACTTTTTGTAATTCTTAGGACTTGTTTTTACTAAATTTCGTCAATGGGTGTCAGTACAAAAGGCCATAAAAGAAAAGTCACGAATGATATACTTAGTCAACTCACTAAAAGATTTAGTAACCCCAACCGGTTTGGGGTTTACACTTCACAAAGCAATTTTTTTTTTTTTTTGATACTAGTCGAGGAAGGTGAGACTCGAACCCGAGACCTCACCCCTCTTGTGCTTTTGACACAAGAGTGCCAATGAGCTACAAGCCCATTGGTTTCACAAAGCAAATATTTATTGCACAGTTCTGGTTTCTCTTTCGCAGATTTGCATAGAGTGAGAGATTGATCTTGTAGCTTAGGCATGCACCTGCGATTGCAAATCCAGATAGTGTTTTAATTTGGTTACTCTGTTGGCTTTCTCTGAAAGATTTTTGGTTTGCTTGGCCAAGTTAGATGTTCTACTCTGCAACTGGAAAATTTTGCTATTAAAACATTTACCGGCAAGATTGACAAGTGAAGGTGCTGGTCATAACTACGTTTGCTACTTGCAGGAGGAGAATCCACCAAGCAAGCCTCAATTTGTTTAGGTCATATCAAGTGACAATTCTGGATGCTCCATTGAGGTTAATGTCCTTGATGCAGCCAGCACTGTGCAGGTAGCAGGGTAATACGTGTACAGTCTTTTTGTCCTTTGCCATTTTTGCCATGATGATAGCTGCCAATGCCATGGTTGAAAAGATCAAATCTTCCATTCATTCTTTGAAGAATACAATGATGTCAACAAGTTTTGTCATTTGGGAGCAGTGTCTGGGTTGGTTGCTGTGATGTGAAGTCGGATGCTTCCTATATTGTCAGTGAATGAACAGGATCAAGAGTTAGTAGGTTATCTGAGGCTCAATTGGCACGATCATCTCGGTTGGCAAGTAACGAAATGATTAGTTAGCTCTTTAAGAATGCCAAATCAATTTCTTTTTGTTACGGTTATATTCCTTGTTAGCTATTTTTTTTTATTATTGTGGGTGGTATTTATTTAAACTGAGTGGACTTAACATCCAGGACTCGAGGGCTGTTAATACTGAGAGATGGAGTACCAGCTCTTTTGGGGTGTTGATCTCTGGATAATCTTAGCAGTTCTCAGTTCTCACCAATTTATGGCTGTCATTAAGTTATTGCTGTTCATTTTTTTATTATTATTTTTTTTTCTTTCTGAAGATATGTTTCGTGATATAGAGATGGTAGTACCACAAGGAAGGAGGACGGAACCTAAACTTTTGAAGTGGGCATGAAAATTTGGAAGTTGAGCACTTAAGTTATCTTTTGATAAATTTTGATGTAGTTATCATGGATTATGCTTCAATGAAATATTCATAAAATGTAAATATTGTGACTATTTATCAGTATTCATATTCAAGCCCGAAACTCTTAATTTCTTGCATTAATTATGCAAATCTTTGTGCTTTTTTTTTTTGTATTGAAATGGCATAGCAAATCTTTGTATTTGATCGCATGTTCAAAGCCTTTTCAGTCCGTATTCAAAACCTTAAGTCAGTTTTTAGACAAAATTCCAAGGATAATCACTGCTGAGTTGTATCAAAATAGGGTTGGGTTTTTGAGCAAGAAAAATAGGGTTGGGTTGCCCTCCTAAATTCTCTTTATCCTCAAAACAGTATAGATAATGCAATTAATAAGTGATTAAAAGTATAAAGGTTAGAAGCTCTCTGTTGGCCTCTCCTCTGCCGTGCCCCTACCACCACCTGTCTCTCACCCTCTCTCGCTTTCCAAAATTGAAAAACTAAAGGGTCGCTGACCGCTCTTAAAATTGGCGGCAAGCCCCAAATCTCAATTTCTTTTTTTGTTATTTTTTATCTTCTACTGAAAATAAAGGATAGTTTTCTGGTGCCGTAGCTTGCAACTTTCCACTGCCATGTATAGTTTACTCTCTTTCTGTGAGAGAAATTTTGCTAATGGGAGCTTTCAAAACTTAGATCTAAAGTTTTGAAGAGTTTCTTGGCCTAATCTAGTTGGAGATCTTAGAATTTTCTACTCTTTTGTATCGTAAATATAGGACAATTTTCTACTCTTTAGAAAAAGCAAATTTTTCTCCATTTTAAAGGCCAACATATGGAGCCTTTGATGGAAGCTATAAAGAGACTTGTGGAGTTACTGTCACGCCGCTCGCGAGACGGGTCCAAGAATTACGCGGGAGAATTCTTGAAAGGCCCGGGATACGCTTGAAGCACGCGGAGTTCTCCAGAAGGATGTGGAATTCTCTAGATGGTGGTGGTGCACCCTAGGGAGTTCTAGAAAGTTCTAGAAGGGTGTGGAATTCTCTAGAACCTTGGGGAAGACTCTAGAGAATTCTAGAAGGGCATAGAAGGTCCTGGAAGTTCTGGAACGATCTAGAACCTCCTGGAACTTTGCGGAATATTATGGAAACTTGGGGAAGGTTCTACAGTGTCTGGGGGAGTCTAGAACATTCTAGGACAAGTTAGGATAAGGATGGCTAGATATTTCAGGGGAAATATCTAGAAGGTATAATGATAGCCGTTGGATCGAGGAACCTTCTAGAGGATCGATCCAAGCCATCCATTGAGGAGGTGGATGGCCTATAAATAGGGGAAGGGTCTCCTCATTTGGAGTTAGGCAATGGAAGCCAAGCCAAAGGCGATGGGAGCCTAAGGCAAGGCGAGGAGATGGGAACTTTGGGTTTTTAAGTGTAAAGAGCACGGGGCTCACACTTGTGTAAACACTTTGGGATTTAATACACACTTTGCTTTCCTCCAATACTTTTTTGAGTGTTCTCTTGCTAGCGTGGTAGCGGGGTTTAGGCTGACTTAGGCTTGAGATTGGGGTTCTTGCCTAAGTGCCGCACGGGCTATTGTTGGGATTTCCAAGTCTCGTGACAATTGGTGGCGGAGTTTGCATTCCAAAACTCCCGGCCCGTGACAGTTGGTAGCGGAGCCAATTCGTTCCAACTCCGATGTCCGAGGTGGCTGCACGCCCCACTAGGTTATTGCGGAGAGGGTAATGACCTCGTGACAATGGTGGAGTAATGTCAGAGGTGGCTGCACGCCCCAATAGGTGGATCTTTTGGGGAGAGGGTAATGACCTCCTGACAATGATGGAGCCAAGTTCGCTAGCTTGGGAGATGGCTTGTAGGGAGGCCGACGGAGTATTGTTGAAGGAGAGCACGTTCCTAGGGAGGAACAACGCGTTTCCGAGGTAGCAAAAAGTTTTCTAGGGAGAGGACTGAATTGTGGAGCGGAGTGCGAGTCGAGGCTTGCGTGGGAGACGCTTGGCATTGGGATGGCGACATGGTTGAAGAGGTAGGCCGAGGCATCAAGGAGCAATGGTCGGGGGACCTTGAGGAGCTCCAAGGGGAGATGCAAGGCGCTCTCAACGTAGTCGTAGGCTCGTGGAAAAAGGAGATGGACGATTTGAGGGGCCGCCAAACCACATGATGCTTGTTACCGTGAGGGAGGAGACGTGTGTGATGCAAGGGATCAAGGGGGATTGGTCTCTTTGCAAGTGTGAGGTTTCCATCAACATTGCCGAAGGCGATAGGGGAGTCGCCAACAAGGGAGGTGCGCTACAAAGGGGCAAGGCCAAGGTGCAGCAAGCCAAGAGATCGCAGGGGCGACACCGACATGAAGGGAAAGTAGAGGTGACCAAAGGCTTGATGGGGAGCACCAAGGGAGTTGGTCAATCCGACACGCCAACGCAGGGGCGAAGGCGTAGGAGGCGCACAAGAAACCGGGGAATGCGCAAGGAGTGCGCATGGGAGCGCAACGAGGGCGTTGCGCAATCAAGTGGGGGAGAATGTCACGCCGCTCGCGAGACGGGTCCAAGAATTACGCGGGAGAATTCTTGAAAGGCCCGGGATACGCTTGAAGCACGCGGAGTTCTCCAGAAGGATGTGGAATTCTCTAGATGGTGGTGGTGCACCCTAGGGAGTTCTAGAAAGTTCTAGAAGGGTGTGGAATTCTCTAGAACCTTGGGGAAGACTCTAGAGAATTCTAGAAGGGCATAGAAGGTTCTGGAAGTTCTGGAAGGATCTAGAACCTCCTGGAACTTTGCGGAATATTATGGAAACTTGGGGAAGGTTCTAGAGTGTCTGGGGGAGTCTAGAACATTCTAGGACAAGTTAGGATAAGGATGGCTAGATATTTCAGGGGAAATATCTAGAAGGTGTAATGGTAGCCGTTGGATCGAGGAACCTTCTAGAGGATCGATCCAAGCCATCCATTGAGGAGGTGGATGGCCTATAAATAGGGGAAGGGTCCCCTCATTTGGAGTTAGGCAATGGAAGCCAAGCCAAAGGCGATGGGAGCCTAAGGCAAGGCGAGGAGATGGGAACTTTGGGTTTTTAAGTGTAAAGAGCACGGGGCTCACACTTGTGTAAACACTTTGGGATTTAATACACACTTTGCTTTCCTCCAATACTTTTTTGAGTGTTCTCTTGCTAGCGTGGTAGCGGGGTTTAGGCTGACTTAGGCTTGAGATTGGGGTTCTTGCCTAAGTGCCGCACGGGCTATTGTTGGGATTTCCAAGTCTCGTGACAATTGGTGGCGGAGTTTGCATTCCAAAACTAGCCCGTGCTGGGATTTTCAAGTCTCGTGACAATTGGTGGCGGAGTTTGCATTCCAAAACTCCCGGCCCGTGACATTACACTTACAACCATTACAACCGTTAGTAGGATTGTTTGCTTGAGGAGAATTAAGTTTTCCAATTTTTATGATAGATCTAGATTTTTACTTGTATCTTGTGAAGAACCAGCTATAGTACTTCCCACAGTTTCAGCCTTCACCAAAGCTATTGCAGTTTACTCTCCTAGGGGTTGGAAGTTGTGCTTCCAAATTGCTCTAAATAATCTTAGCAAACTCAAAGGCAAGCACAGTCTCATACTTTTCTTCTTGTTTAGACAAAACTAGACAACTTAAAGCTAAACAAGCAGAGCTCTGGGTCACCTTTATGAAGGGTGACTTTCAATTGGGGATTTCAACAATATTTTCACCGCAGATAACAAATAGAGAGGAGTAGAGCTCCGAGGCTGGCTCCCAAATTAAGGTTTTCCCCAACTTCATGGGGAGGAGAAACTTGATTGACCTGAAATGTAAGGATAATAGTTTTGCATTGTAAAACAAAAGGGCGGTGGTGGAGGATAATATCTACACTCTCGTTGGCTAACACGATCTAGTGTGTAATAAAATGGAGTAGGGCTTGCTTGTTCAATGAACCAATGATAGGCTTAGATCATTGGCCTCTGGTCTTAATTAATTTGGAGGTGAAAAGCAGCAAACATAGGAGGATCCTGAGGTTTGGGAGCTAATAGCTCGAAGAACCTAACTGTAATGAGGCCTGGCGGGCTTCTGACTGAGGCTCTCACCAATTCAGAAACAAAACAATTACAAAAGCCTTGAAAAGAGATAGACATCTTGCAAACTCAAATCTTATATCGACGAAGCTAAGTAGAAGGAGATGGTCAAGAAAGTTATTGAGTTTTCATGGGCTAAATGCCATCTGCAGAAGAAAGGATTGAAGGACATGATCTTGCGTACGCATGTATTTTCCATATTTGGAGGGAGCACAACCGAAGGCACTTCACTCATTGTTATCGTTCCCAAGAAGGAATATTGGCAGATGTTTGCGCTGATATGAGACTTCGCTTTTGTGGTTTAACCCAGCTGAAGTCTTGCTCTTTATCCCCTGATTTGCTGCTCTTATGTCAGTTTTGGGGGCTAAAATTTGTCTCATAATAGTGCTATAAGTTTGATTGTATTGATCTTTTGCATCTTTGATGTAAACATTGTTTTTAGTCTGATTGTATTGTCCTTTTGCATCTTCTGATGTAAGGGACTCTCCCTAACTTGTTTAATCGAAATATTGAATGAAATTCGCTTTGATTCTTAAAAAAAAAAAAAGAAAAGAAAAGAAAAACGGTATGGTCCGGAATCAAATGGCTTAACTTAGGAGACAAAATTTCGAGTTTCTTTCGCTCTTCAATGGTGCAACAACGAGCAAGAAACATGATCACCCAACTGTCTGATGAAGTTTGGTTGGATGAGTCAGTTAAATTAGATATGAGATCGTCTCACATTATTAGAAGGTACTCTTATCGTCCCAAACTTCCCAATCACTGATAGAGAATCTAAAAGATTCTATTCCATTAGTTTGTATCCTCCACCTAGTTAGGGAGAAAGGCTTTTTTTTTTCTTTTCTTTTCTTTTTTTTTTTAAAATTTCTTCTCTGTGAAAAAAAATAGCCCAAATATTGGTAAATTAGGCACATCTTTTGGAACCCATTATATCTTATATAAATACTGTTATAAAGCTTGACATTAGGGTCAAGTTTTCTGAAAAATAAGAGGGAAATTTGTTTCCAAAAGGTTGGGTTATTTTCTTAGTCTTCCTCGTATCTTCACAGCCAAAATTATTTGAATTTGAGGATTATGTTCAAATGCTTACTTTGGATTTTACTACTTTTGTTTTTATGTTAACTACATTATTTTTCAATTAATCCCTTCACATATGTATATGTTGAAGAAGCTAAGCATGCTTTTCTTTCTGAATTTTAGCTTGTTTTATTTAATTACAAATGTTGTACTTTTAAGTTTCAAATAATGCATCTTATTGTTTTTTTAAGAGAAAATAAGTTTTACTCTCACCTTAGTTTCGCATTTTCTTTTCCCCGTTTGAGAAATGAATAGCAGTTGGGACGGTCTTTCGTATTTTTTTTTTTTCCCGACCGCTTTCATGGAATGGATTGGTTCATGATGTAACGCCAAAATCACAAGACGGCACTCATCAATGCCGGGCAATGCACCATCAAAGGCTAATGTTATTCATATACACCAAATTTTACAACTTATGAAAAATAAAAACACTGTGAAATGAGAATTCAGACTATATGTAATGTAATGCATAAAAGCCTACCAATACAATCTTAACAATCCAAATGTGCATTGATTAATAAATGAATTTACATTATTCTTTGTTACAGACAGGATTAGGAACATGTCACTACCGTCCAAACTGCTTCAACAACGTAGAAAAACTTGGTTATTGTAGAGAATGCATTGTTTGTTTGGGATTTTTATTAGCGTGCGTGGTGGAGCAGCAGAATATATAGGACTAGGAGGATATTATAATTGAAGAAGGGGTGTGTAAGAAAAGAAGTTGACGAAGAAGAAGAAAAGTAAAAAAAAGGAAAAAAAAAAGAAAAGAGGGGGACGCGTTTTTGGAAGGGATTGGTTGGTTGGACTATAAATGAAAAAGAGAATCAAAGGTGGCTGTTCCCCATTCCCTCTCTCTCTCTTCGTCACCACACCCTCTACAGCTACCAATTTTAATTAATTAATTGATTGATTCATTTTCTTCTTCTTCTTCCTCTTCTTCTTCTTTTCTTCTTGTTTTGCTCCTTCTTCCCCCCCTACCCACCAAAATATCCCCAACAGCAACAAAGCTCCATCTTTTGGTACAATCTCTCACCTTACCTTTGTTCTTGATCATCCTTGTTTTGTTATATTGATTTAGTCTAATTAATTCATGTGCTCGCTCTTCAAGGGCTCCATTTGTTTGCTTGTCAAAGTCAAATACTATCTGTTGTTTTTTATTCAATCAAACTTGTAGGGGTAGCAGACTACGGGATGTAGTTTTCTCGGTCAAAAAGTGGCAATTATTCCAGATCCTTCTCTGGATGATAATCTCTGGGCCTCATTTTATAGTACCTCTTTACCTACCCTTTTCTCTCCACCTCCTTATAATCGCCTTAATATGTTATCATGGTCCTCCAAGTTTGAAGCTTTACCCTTTTTTTGTGGTGCTTTGCTATCTGCAGGATTCTGGGTTTTTCTTCTTTTTTTTGTTTCCTTGCTCTAATTCTCGGTATGCCTTTTGCCTTTTTTTGTTTTTTCCTCCCAGCCTCTTTTGTTTTATGAGTTTTAAAAGCCCATTTGTGTCTTTTGGGATCTGATGGCGTTTCTGTACTATTCTGATCACTCCATCAATGAAAGCAGCCATCTTGTTTGTACTGTCCCTTTTTTTTTTTGTCTATTTATTCCAAATTTTTGAACTTTATCTTTTCAATCTTTGACCAGGAGAGAATCATGCTCCCTATATATAGATATCGAAATATGTTCTCTTTTTCTTTCTTTCCTGTGTTTTAGTGGAATGTATTGGGTTCTTCCATTCCTCGTGAACTTATGGTTTGGAGGGGCATTCTTGTGGTGTTGGGTTTGCTTTTTCTCTCTTGCATTGAATTCTCATGTTCGTGTTTGTTAGATTGGTATGGGGACTTGTGTGCAAAATTTTCTTATCTGAAAAACTCTAACTTTCTTCTTTGAATATATGGGTTGGTTTCGCTGGTTGCATGCTCTAGTGTTATTTTTGCATCTGATTTTTTTTTCTACCTCCCTTTCTTGTGGCTGGTCATGGCAGTGACTTCATCGAAAGAGTGGTGCTTGGTGGAGGAGGGGCAACCAGAAAGGATGGAAGAAGCAATGGCAGCGCGGTACTGGTGTCATATGTGCTCTCAAATGGTGAATCCCATCATGGAAGTTGAGATCAAATGTCCATTTTGCCAAAGCGGATTTGTAGAAGAAATGAGTAGCAGCGCAAGAGACAATCAAGACCCTGATTCAGAGTTTGCATCCGATCGTGCCCTCTCTCTTTGGGCTCCAATCTTGCTTGGCATGATGGGAAATCCTCGTCGACGAAGGCGATTGAGAAGAATGGATTTGGGAGGAGTTGAGGATGAAAATGATGATGGCGAGGCACGCCTTGGAGGAGAGACTGAACTGGATCGTGGGCTTGAATCAATCATTAGGAGGAGGAGAAGAAACTCGGCTACAGTATTGCACCTGCTTCAGGGGATTCGAGCTGGAATAGTGGCATCTGAATCAGAAAATCCTGAAGGAGATAGAGATAGGGATAGAGACAGAGACAGAGATAGGGAAAGAGAGCGTGTTGTCTTGATCAATCCTTTTAATCAAACTATTGTTGTTCAGGGATCTTATGATTCCACCACTGGTCAGAACCTGGACCGAAATCGCATTGGGTCACTTGATGATTACTTCATCGGACCAAGTGTTGATTTGTTGCTGCAGCATTTGTTAGAGAATGATCCAAATAGATACGGAACTCCACCAGCGCAAAAGGAAGCAATTGAAGCATTGCCTACTGTAACAGTTGAGGAGCCTTTGCAGTGTTCAGTTTGTTTGGATGATTTGGAGATTGGAAGTGAGGCAAAACAAATGCCATGCAAACATAAGTTTCATGATGGGTGCATATTACCTTGGCTGGAGCTTCATAGTTCTTGTCCAGTTTGCAGGTTTCAGTTGCCTGCAGATGATTCTAAGCTCGATACGGAGAGATCTAGGAGTAGTGGCGATCAGAGGGAGAGTGCAAATACTCATGGTAACAATAACAATACTCATGGGAGCAGTGTTGAAGAGGGGGATGGGGAAGAGGGAAATGGGAATGGGGGAAGGTTTTCCTTTCCGTCACTTCCATGGCCTTTCAATGGTCTGTTCTCTTCCTCATCAGGTTTTCAATTGGCTGGAAATGATTCATCATCCTCTTCGACAGATGAACCTGGTAGTGCTTCTCAAAGAAATGAGAATTGACTAAATTTTCTTAGGTTCCCCATGTTGACTTCTTCCTCTATGATTGCTTGGATGTGCTGCCTTGTCTCTATGTAAATATTATCATACTTGCCGAAGTTTAAATCTTGGAAGGAGGAGTTGTGTTTGAATCTGTCTGGTCCGTAGAGGTTTTGCCTTCACTGAGAGCAAGTTCACTCATGATCTGTATATTTGTTCTCAAGCTACTTTTGAATGATGCAATAGTTTTTTGTTGTGTTTACTTTTGCCACACTAATTAAATGCCGAACTGGTATTTGGTTAAATGGTGCTGTTAAATGTTGCATCGGACTTGGCTACCTCGCCTTTAACTTTTATATGGTGGTGCTAGAACATGCTAATTGACATTGCTAGCACACGAAATAAAAGGTAAAAGGTGGAGTCCCTATGATATGGACCAAGCATACTTTGTAGTTCCTTTTTCGAGAGAAAACCATGTGCCATGTGACTCTACATCAACCCCCCAGAAAAAGTTTCAAGCTGCAAGGTAAATGATCGGTTTTATCAAAATGTGCGTGTAATCCTGCTCCGCTTGGAGATACATGGGGCATGAACATGATCCCTTTCCTACTCTTCAACCAGCACGTAAAAACTCAGTAGCACGTAAATAAAATAAGGAGAACTCTTCCAACCTCGCATGATAGGAGGATCCAGCAGCAGAGAGGTGTTTCTGTTTTGTATCCGTCGTCAGTAATCCATGTATTCTGGTGGGCATTATTCCTCTTTTTCCTGCCAAACATACGCTTAAACCATGTGAATGGGTTTTGCTGGTTCTTCAACATTTTTGCTTTCACATACGTTAAAAATCCGTGTGGTGCAACGTGCATGAAACAGTTGGAACACTCGTGACAATGACCCAATATTTTTGCGTTAAATTATTTTGCTTTATGATTTGATAACGGGAAAACAAGAGGCGAGCTGGGAGATTGTCAATTAATTGTCCGCCCATAGATCGCCCTCCCCTCCCTCACAGCAATGACAGTGTCTTTTCCATGTGGTTTTCCAGCTCAAGTGAACTCATTCACTCCATCCCTCCAAGACACTTTTCCCAAACACATAACTTAGGGCTACATGAGTGAGCTTCTTTTAATGCAATCTGCACTTAATTGCCAATTGCCATGCCCCGCTGGAATTATTACAATATCTAACAGGGCTAGACTTGTCTGAGGTACACCTGGATTCTAGCATTGCCTTGGAATACTTTGAATATTTTGCATCCACGACGACGGAGTCGTTGCAGAACGTTCAAACATTCCAGAGGGAACAGGAAAGAGAACAGAAGCATAACTCAATCTAGGGAAAACTGCCAAGTGATAATAGTATATAAAAACTTTGGAAGGTAAGAAAACTAGAAAAGGCCTGCCACGCAAAAAAAATATAGTAATAACAACAACATGAATCGAAACAACTTGCCAAGAAGGAAGGATACACGCCAGTGGCCCATCAAGTTGTCAAGAATCGACAAAATATTCCTACAATTAGATCAATATAGTTCCGTAATAATAAGTTCAATATCTGGAGGAAAGCCAAAAATGAAGAAAATATGAAAAATCAACATGTGATGACAACGTTTCAGTTCCTTTCATCCAAAAGGAGGGTATAGCTAAAAGAAAGCACAAGACTGACTTAAGCAAAATGTTCTGGCATTATTAGCGGAGCATGTTCCCATCATCCTGAGTCATGAGACTCCAAAAATGCAAGTAGAAACAAGTGATAATAATAGCACTGGATCACCATCACTTCACGGTTATGATCTTGATCACAGAAGCTGTTCCAACTCGGTGCAGGGCCACAATAGAATCCCCAGATTTGCAGAGTCCTTTTGACCGGGCATGTTCTACTGCAAAATCTAAGGCTTCTTCTGTCGTCTCCTCATGAGAGGCTCGAGCAGATCCAGCATACAAAACTGGCACCAAACCCCGGAAGATAAGGCTGTGCCTTGCAGGAGCTTCATCGCTGCAGGACCAGTCAAAGGAATCAGTCTGGATCTCAGGGACAACCACAGACAGAATGGGCATGCCAGGCCTATATTTAGCAACCAGCTTTGCCGTACTTCCACCCCTGGTTAAGACCAATATGAGAGCTGCCCTCGCTGAATTGGCTGTTCGAACAGCAGAAGAGGCAAGGCTTTCCAAGGGGCTCATGGGCACAGGTGAGTGTTCCATGACCCTTTTAAACACGTCCGCATAGTCGAGGGTGCTCTCTGCTTCGGCGCAAATCTTGGACATGGTGCGAACAGCGACTTCTGGATAAGCTCCGGCAGCCGTTTCGCCACTGAGCATCACACAGTCAGTGCCATCAAGAACTGCATTGGCAACATCGGTGGCTTCAGCTCTGGTGGGGCGGGGGGACTTGATCATGGACTCCAACATCTGGGTTGCGGTGACCACGGGCTTGCCTTGGATGTTGCACTTGTAGATCATCACCTTCTGTGCCAGGAAGATCTTTTCGATGGGGATCTCCATGCCAAGGTCACCGCGTGCAACCATGAAAGCATCCGAATTTGCTAAGATGTCATCAAAGTTTGCAACCCCTTCTTGATTTTCAACCTAGGGAATATATACATACAATTAATTAAACAAACAAGCAGAGAGAAACAACAGGTTTTAATTAAGTGATTAGAGATGTATACTTGAGAGAATTGTAAAATTAATGGCAGAGGCAAAAAAAAAAAACACCTTAGACATGAGGAGGATGTTCTTGGCATGGGGACCGAGGACCTTGCGAACCTCAACGAGGTCAGAGCCCTTGCGAACAAAGGAGAGGGCGATCATGTCGATGTGATTGGGGACGCCCCACTTGAGGATGTCCTCCTTGTCCTTCTCGGTGAGGGTGGGGAGGTCAACGATGACCCCGGGGAGGTTGACGTTCTTGCGCTCGCCGAGCATGGCGGAGTTCTCGCAGCGGCAGCGGACGAGGCCGGCGGAGGGATCGCAGGAGAGGACGGAGAAGGAGATGGTGCCGTCGGCGCAGAGGATGGTGCTGCCGGGCTTGACGTCGCTGGGGAGCTTCTTGTAGCTCATGGAGATGGTGGAGGAGTCGCCCTTGATGGAGTAATCGGTGGAGATGGTGATCTCCTGCCCTTGCTTTAGCTGGACGGGCTTCCCATCCTTCAAGAACCCAGTTCGAATCTCGGGTCCCTGATCATTATTATTCATCCATTCATTTGATGTTGGATTTTGGATACAAAAGAAGAAAAGGTAGTTTCTTTCTGGGTTGGGGGGGGGTATCATATATTCATATATAACATTCATATGGAGAAAGAAAACAGATGGATCTCAAAGGGAAGATCAGAGGAGGATACCATACCTTGGTGTCGAGCATGACGGCGCAGAGGATGCCGGTGTTGAGCATGGCCTGGCGGAGGTTGTCGAGGGTCTCCTGGTGGTACTCGTGGGATCCGTGGGAGAAGTTGAAGCGAGCCACGTTCATCCCCGCCCTCAGCAGCTTCTCCACCATCTCCACCGATCTCGACGCCGGCCCCAGCGTGCACACGATCTTCGTCTTCGCCTTCCTCTCACCACTATTGTTACCACTACTCATCCTTCCTCTCTCTTCTTTTTTTTTTTTTTCTCTCCTCTTCTTCTTCTTCTTCTTCTTCTTACTATTACTACTACTACCAAACCACCACTACTACCACTCCCACTTCTTCAAAAGTGAACAATCCAGCCCCAGACAGACAAAACACAACAACAATAAAGAGAGACAAATGCTGCTTTTTGTTTTAAGAAAGAGAGAAAAGAGAGAAATGGGTTTTGGTTTTGTGGTACTGTAGTGTTTGGTTTTGGTTTTGGGTGTGATGTCCGATTTGTTCGGTCAAAATGACAGCTTCGTATATCAAAATTATATGCTTTATTCCGCTTCCCGTACTACTTTACTACCACTGCTTTTGGTTCTTGATTTGTTGGTGGTATACTATATTATACTATATATTGGCCTTCGGATTTGGGTTTGGGTTTCGTGGGGAATAAGATTTTTATTAATCCGTCTGAGGCCAGCCTAGCCAAATCACCACCATATTAATATTTGACCCCACCTCCCCTCTTCCTTTTTATGGTTTGGTTGGCTTCTTCTATTCTTAGCCCAAAGACTTGCTTCACCTTTTCTCTAGAAACTAAAGGCCGGTTTGCTGGTAAAATGGGTTTAAGTTTAATCAAATTGCATGCTGCTGTGCTGCGTCCTTGAATTGAATCCCGTATTGTATCTTTGACCAATTAATCACTGACAACAATCGCCAAAAACACCGTCCCCCAAAAAGGAAGAAAAAAAAAAAAAAGACGAGAACTTGTTTACATCGTACGGGCCAACACCACAAACATTTTCATTCCCTATTAACCCTTTTTTGATTTTCGAACCTTCTCTTCCCTGTGGACCCCTTCATATAGGAGGAAAGGTATTAGACCAACTGGTCGGTCTTCGCTGACTGTTCGACAAATTAATGTTACCCCAGGGCTACGCTACCCCAGGCTTTGAATTGCTTCCTACCCTTCAATTCTCTCGAATACAGACTTATTCCAACCAAAGAGAGAAACACACACACACACATACAAAACCACTCTTCCAAGTCCTAAACAACATCCGCTATTTATGTTGTTTTCTCATATTTCCAACGTGTAGTGTAGTACTCCATATTAATTATTATTCTAGAAGCTTGCTTACTGAGTTCCAATTTTGCATCCAATCCATCCATTACAAGTGTTAACAGTATCCATCATATCCCCTAGCCCGCATCAGTTTCAAACCACCTCCCTCTCTCAACTGTGCAGTAATCATCATAATCAATCCTGCTCTCTGTCCACCTTTTAACCAGAAAATCCAGATCGTAGTACAAAAATGTGCACCTCCACAAATGTCCCATAAAAAGGAAAGAAAAAAAAAAACACATTCAGGAGCACTTTCCTCACAACTCTTCCCGAACTAGCTACCTGCCTAAACACCCCTGGATGATGCCACACCTCTTCTAATATTTTTCCAAATTCAAAAGAGCGGTCTTCTTATGATTCAGTTGTTGGCCTCCTCCTCCCTCTACACCTTTTTGTAGTAGAATACTCATCCTGCAATTTTTACAGTTCATCGTGGCTCTGTGGTTGTTCTTTGCTCATCAACTCCAGTTTTCCTTCCAGTTCCTGTCACAGATTTCAGGGCCCACCCAATCAATCACAAAGTTCATTTGAGAAGAGATACTACCCATGCTTAGGACAGCAAAGTATTATTTATTACCTTCAGCTTCTCCTCCAAGCAAACAGCCGGGGTAGCTAAAAATGCTACATATCTGTTATCAAAAACTAGAAGAGTCAGAAGGAACAAGAGCAATCCTGTAAATGCAGGCAATATTACATTCACAAACAAGTTCACACACACACACACACACACCCACAGAAAGAAAGGGAGGGATAGGTCTCTTACTCGCACCGACTTGGTTCATCTACATCAGTAAGCTCATTTTTCAATCCACACCTTAACTTCACCTGTGGACCCACATCAACAACAGTTTCAGACACGAGAAGAGCTATAAACTCATGCCTTAATCATTAAATATCATCCACAATTGGCATGATTACTTTCATTCATGGGTAAGGAATTGCATAGACGTCATTGTAAGGAGCCAATCTAAGGCAGTGCAAATTTATTCAACTTAATAATTTTGCATGAACTCTCGGTGTAGCATGTAATTTATAATACAAACAAGTGCTAAAAAAAGGAAGAGATTAAGTAACAGCGTATAAGAGATGATGTGCTGAGTTCACAGTAATGGGATGATAAATCTCTTCTTTAAAAGAAACAGAAACTGTGAATCAAAGTAGAATTGTGACTCATAATTTCTCCGCTCTCCTTCCTCCAGGTTGCTGGTAATTATTAAATTTCTTAGCTACTCTTTCACTAACTTCGAAATAATAAATTCTGATACAGAACAGCTCGAAACAGAACATCAATACCTTTAAACTCCTGTCAGGCCCATTCCAGCACCTATCCCCACTCGAAAATATCATGGTCCGATATGAATCTTCAAATCTTTCAAAACGCCTGTTTACACACAAAAGAAAGTGCACATAGAAGAATGTACCATCAGCCAATTTTAACACGACACAGACATATACGGTATGCACAGGCACACACACAGACACGCAGACGGGGGAGAGAGAGAGAGAGGGTCTCTTGGAAGGGAATACAAAAGTCAATGTGAATGTCAAAACAATTACAATTCTTAAGAACAAACTCATCAGGAATGGTAAAAACTCAAGTGGCAGTTAATCAAATGAACCAATGGTGTACACCACAACAACACACAAGGTTCCAAGGTTTGTGAATACCCATTCTATAAGAACTAAGCCTCCAAGTTTCCGAATCCAGAAAATTACAGGTCTGACAACCTCCACTTTTTAGTAATAGTTCATCATGCCATAATGATAATACAAAAAAAAATACCTTCAGGTCCATCTACAATTGTTGAAACCTAAAAAGACAAAAAGCAAGGGAGAGCACTAGTGCAAGAAACAATGTAGAAATTTAAGACATATACCCCAAACGAGTTGTTGAGTGGCCTTCCACCTGTGAAGCTTGTTTGAAAGGGCAAACTTTGTAAACATACCTGAAATGAAAATATATTAGCCAAAAAGGATCAGTGGAGCCCAACAAAAGGAGTTTCTTTGAATCAGAAAAAGCTTATAAACTAAAAGAAATGAGGTCCCTGACTTGTTCTGCTTGCTCTCGAAACATTGATCATAAAAGGCATAGAACTCCTTCTCAGACCCTGCAATATTAAACTTCAAGTGAGGTTATGGAAGCAGGCTAATACCAAAAGGTACATGCAGATGGTTCAATGTACTAACCATAGTCATGTTTCAGTTTTTGCGTCAAGCTTGATATTCTTGACTGTATTTTAGACAGCTTGGTGCTGGACTCCTCATATTCCTTGCGCACAGTAGCAGCCTCTGTAGAAGCCAACAGGAGACAGAGAATGATGCGAGTTTCAAAACATGCATGTCCAACACTTAAGTTGCACAATAGCAGTAAGCTTCAAGCGTACCTGATTTGTTAACAGGAGTTTGAAAGAAACTAACAGCTTGTATAATATTTCGAACAGATCTTTGGATCTTCTCCAACCAAGATAGGTTATCAAGGGATGTTGTATCTAACAATGCATTAAATTTAAATAACAAGTGGGAAATTTTTAGCCAGAAAAAAACAAGAGGAGTGGCAACACAAACAATTTAAAGGTATGCTAATGGGAACAAAAGATGTGAACCTGACAGATCCACTTCACCATCGGTATCGGATTTGTATGACGGACTCTCATCATCGTGAGAATGCTCTTCGTAAGAATCGTCATTGTCTTCGGCGTCAACATCATCATACTTTCCAGTGTCATCATCATACTTTCCAGTGTCGTCATCCGTTTCAGAAGCATAGCCATCATCTTCATCATCATGTGCATACTGGGAAACTTCTTCATGCTGCTCGCTTTCTTTTGTATCAACAATTTCCTCAGTTTGCTTTTCAGAATTTCCTGTCCAGCGAGAAGCAACAAGACGACCCAACTCTTCTCTGGACAAGTCCTGCATAGGAATAGCCAGAGGTCATAAGATAAAGGACATTATCAAGCCTCAGGCAACTATTAAAGATTCCGAGAATATTAATCAGAAAGTATGAAATTCAAAAGCAAGATATTATTGCAGATGGTGAAGGTTTGATGCGAGGTATATATTTTTAACTTTCCAGAAAGTAGTAGCAAGGTATCTACAGTTATTTTTCGAGTATATCAACACCACGTACACATACTACAGCCAAACTATATACCCTTTGGCCAATATTTTGGGAGAAACTGTGCCTCTTACCTAGTTTCATAAAGCGTTTGTCAAGTAGTAAGCCAGAGAAGGTATGTTGGTCGTGATAAACATGATGTTGTGGAAATTATATAACAGAAAACAAGTGCAAGTTACACACTATAGATTACAATTGTACAAGTGGGGTGCAGTGCACCAGGTATGACACAGCCCCTACTAAGTGACACCCTATTGCAGCATAATAGGCGCCTTAAAGGAGTGGTATGCTGGAGAAGGCTAGCCAAAGATTAGAGTATATAACCAACAGATACAGAGGCAGCAAGATTCTACAGTAATTCTTGCCACTGTGTACTACTTCATCATTGGAGTTCCATTACAAAAGTTGGAGGACAACCAACACTAGTACTTTATTGTAATTATTCTGTTCTGAGAAAATGTATCACCTGAGTGGTGGCTTTATCAGGAGACTCAGCACTTCCAGTATCCTGCACTGTGTCAGATACAACTGCAGGCTCATCCTTGCCTTTTTGTGAGACAGACTCTTCATCATCTGTTGCCTACATGAATGAAGACATATCATGTCATTAGAATAGAACCTCTTAGGAGCAATATACATGATACCTGCATTCAATGAAAAAAGATGCATAATTTATTACTTACCTGCTTTTCTCCGTCAATAGAAGAAGGAGATCCCGCATCTTTAGAACTCTCTTTGGTTTCAGCTTCAGCTCCTAAATCAGCATAATCCTCTACAATTTCCTATGAGAAGATTATGAATCTTAAACAATATAAGTTAAAATCTTTCTGGAGCTATAAGTCATGAGAATGTATTGCTGCAAACCGAGAATAATTAAAAAAAATGGTAGGTCGTATCAACGTGAAATTGGTTCATCTAAAGATGTTACAGGTAGATTTTAAGAATGCTTCCTCTGTATATATAAACTATGGAGCTGCATATTCAGAAGAAATTTAGAAGGCAGTACAGGCTAACATTATGACTTGATCAAAGTGTAATTGAGTTTAGACAAAAATTGAAAGGAACCAAATTATCTGAGCCAGTATACACCGGAACCCAAATGAATCCAAAGCATGCTTGAAACAACAATGAAGATAGATGGAACCAAAGCATGCAAGACTCCATGTGGAATCCACTCAAAAAGGACGGAAGGTCAAGCATGAATGGTCCAGTGTTAACCAGTCTAACCTGATCTTTGGGGGAATCATCCAAAGCACCAATTTTATCATGATCAATGATCTCAGTATGTGCGTCTTCACTGCCAGTTGTATCCTCGAGCAGTTCGCTTTCTGGATTAGCTTTGTCCTCAGCTTTGCTTGCTTCGGTATTTGCCTTTTCTTCAGCTTCTTTTCTTTCTTTCTCTTCTTTTTCTTTCTGCAAACGTTCTTTCTCCTCTGCCTTGTCAATTTGTTCTTTACGATCTATGTCAAAAGGTGAAGCAGAAGAACACTTGGATTAATCTATGTGAAATGGAGTTGCTAAATGATGAAGAGGTCCCATCCATTCGCAAACAAAAACAAGGAGGAAGAAAGCAAGAAATACAGAAAAAGGAAGGCGGCAAAGGCAAGGAATGGGTGTGAAGAGAAATCCATACCTTTAAGTTGCTGGACAAGGGGTTTTAGGATACTCTCTTCGTGCTTGAGCTTGGTTAGTTCGGCCTCAACCTTGGCAATAGCTGATTTAGCTTGTTCAACATCTTTCCTTCGTAAAGTCACACCCTGCTTGTAGGTATCGATTTTTTTCTTCAACTTATCTCTGGCGACTTTGCCAGCCTCCCAGCATGTATTTGGGCAGGTAGCTTGGCCATCATATTCATCACTCCCGTCGCAGCAATCTACGACAACAACAACAAGCGAGAAGGAGTGGAAAAGACTAAGAACACGGACATTACAATTAGAATCACAATAGCAATTACAAATGCAACTTATGATGATGTTTAAATATACAACAGAAAAGGGAAAAGAAGGGAGCAAGGGGGATTGAGGGAAGATACCGCAGATGCCATCATTGACTCTGGAAGAGAAAATGGAAAGAGGGATATGTCCAGCATTTCTACAGTAGAATCTAGCAGAAGGGCAAGCCGATGTGCCTACAAGGCACCCAAAAACAACACAAAAAAGGAATTGAGAAGAGGGTGAATGATGGATGGATGGATTAAAAAAGAAGAAGAAGACCTGGCTCATCAGTGCCATCGGGGCAATCGCAGAAATCGTCGTTGAGCTGAGACGGGGTGAAGGAGCCGGATCCATCTCTGCATTTAATAATGGTGCCCGAAGAGGAAGAAGAGGGCTTGTAATAATCCTCATCTGAATAAATCAATCAAATTTATTTAGTAGGATTAACACACAAAAAAAACAAAGAGGAAAGATTTAATAAGGAAGGAATGGAATGAGATGGAGAATGAGAGGTACCACCTTGAGGAGGTATCCCTAAGAATGGATTTTTGGGGGCAGCTGATGATCTGCCCACACCCGCTATTCCACATATCACCCCTATCACAACAATCACTATTAAACTACAACTGCTACTACTACAACTTCTACTTCTACTTCTACTACTTCTACTGCTACTGCCCCCCACTCTCATTTTGCCCCCGTCCCGTCCCGTCCCCCAACGAACAAACAACAAATGAACGATAAAAGAATCGCCGCTTCTGTTGTCTTCTTCTTCTTCTTCTTCTTCTTCTTCTTCTGTTTGAAGGAAGACAAGCAAAAAGACTATTATGTCTGCGAGGGCAAGTTACTAATATGTATCTGTGACTGTGTGTGTGTCTTCTTCTACTACTGTTTCTTCTTTGTATTGTTTGTTTTGTGATATTAATTTTACTCCTCGACACATGAAAACGATGCCGTTTCTTCTCGCAACCCGGACCGGGTGACTTTCAACCGGCACAGGGAGGGAGGAGCTGCGGCGTGCCACGGTGCCACCCACTTAGCCTAGTTGGACCGACCTTTCTTTGCCCTTTGACGCAATTGGTTCCCCCACACCCAATTGTTTCTTGACATTTGTCATCCACCTACACATTACAATTACATCCATCCTCTCTCATTCTCTCCCTCCTCTCCTCATGGCATCATCAGTTTCACTTCACTCGGCAATTTTATCTACTACTTTTGCTCAAAAATATTAATGGAATCCCCCTGGCCCTAATTATTATTAGACGCTGTTACATTTGTTCGGCCCAAGCAGCAGTAAGGTCAATGCTGGATTAATTAAAATGATGAAAATAAAACCAAAGGGCAAAGGGAGATGATCTAATTAAATCACTCTCATCAATCTTCACCCTAATCATCCACCCAATTGAATTTTTTTTTTGATCCAAACACCCAATTCGAATTAGGGATCCAAATGATCCACCCCTCCCCCCCCCCTCCCCCTCCTATTCTGCTAATTAGGGTTCCGGTCTATTACCCCTCAGACTAATTAGGCTACAACGTGACCCAAATTAACTAGTCTAGTTTAGTAATTTTTGAATCACTTGAACATGAATTTTAATAATATATATATATAAAAAAAAAGATACCAATTTTAATTTAGAATTTTTAGTCATGAGCTCAATCAATTATCAAACTATATTAACAAACTTCTCAAGCCTCTTTTTAGACTTTGTTTTAGACTCAGTTGACACTCCTCCTCAGTTTTGTATGAACCAACTTCTGTTGGATGCCTTGGGGCACAAATTTTTTGGGAATTTATGATGTAATTTCTCTTTTCTTCCTTATATACCAAAAATAAAAACTATATTAACAAAAGAACTCTAATAATTAAGAGGGATGGGGAGGCATGTCAAATAACAAGTGTAACACCCCCAATTTTAAAATTACTAACCTTTGGTTGGTATATTATGTTGAGTTGAAATGACGAGGAAAGTTGTCTTACATGCAATTACTTCACAGATTGATTTCCATGAAGATTTCATCTATTTAATTCCAAAGAATAGATTTTGCCATCTTTGCATGTTTGCTATTGTTTGACTTTCTGTTGATAAGGCCAGTCATTATAAATGTGATGCATCAGCTTTTCAATATGATATCGTGACTGTTATTTGCATCTTTTGGTTTTGGTACTCCACTATACATCCTCTCTTTGTGTGCATGCATTCACAACAATGTCTCTTGCTGTTGAATTTAGATGGTTGTTGACAAGAAATTTATTTCCTTTGCACTTATTTGCTTTATTCGTCTGAGGATATTTGTACCAAACAAAGGGTCGTTTTATTCATTTATCTTGTTCTATATCTTACCTCAGGAACAGAAGACTTGGAATCCTACTTGTTCTATATCAACCAGTCTAATGTCATTTTGCAGCTCAAGGCTTTGGGTGTTGACGATATTATTGGTTTTTTTTTTTTTAATCAAAGTGGGGCTTATAGCCTTCTATTGAATTACCTTATATTTACAACTCGGGAACCATTGGCCCCTAAAACATCTTTAAACATCAGTGATTGAATCTCCTTACAACTATTTAAGTATGTCTCTGTAACACAAGAAATTCCTATACCTTAGAAGTCCTCCCAATCTCTATCCAATAATTCCTTAATTCTTCTACACAACATACTTAGATCATTCAGGTAGGCAGGTTTCTTCATTAATAGAGAAACAACAACAACTGAATCAAGTTCCCACTCTATCTTTCTCATTCCCTGTTGCCACGTTATCTCCAAACCCACCTTCACGGCCCAAAGTTCTGCTTTAGTAGCATTAGATCAGCCTACTCCCCCTACAAATCCCTGAATAAATCTTCCATCCTCATCGCGAAATATCCCACCAATACCAGCATACCCAGGATTGCCTTTGCTAGCCCATCAGTATTTAGTTTGATCCAACCCCGTTTAGGAGGTTTCTAAGAGATCCATTTCTCTTCCATCAAGGGATTAAGGTTCCTCTTCCGGCTTTCAGCTGCCTTCAATTCATGTAGGAAGAGCATACAAGCTCTTAAGCAACTATCCACATAAAAAAGATGTTATGGGTTGAAGACCCTATTGTTTCTCCTCTTCTAAATGTACCAGCACACCACTCCAAATTTAATCGGCCAACACACTCCATCACAATCAACATTTTTCCATTTTAGGTTGAACTTTAGCCAATCAATCATCGATCCATCAAAAAACTGAGACTTAAACTCAAAATCAATCAAAACACTCTCCCAGATCTTTCTAGCTTCAATACAGTCTCGCAATACATGCAATACATCCTCTCTCTCTAAACACCAAGGGCATCCATCAGAGAAGGATATCCCTCTGCATTTTCGCTGAGCATTTGTCATTATTTTTCCATGAGCAACCAACCATAGAAAGGTCTTAATTCTTTGAGGTCCACCCCATTGCCAAATCCATTTCCACAAACATTCCTCCTGCCTCCAATTATGATTCATTAAATACTGATAAGCCGCTCCCACAGAGAAGCATCCATTCTTACCATTAGCCCATACTACCATGTCATCTGGCGCATCATTCACCGGGGGGCATATGGCAACAATCCTCTGTATTACCTCATCAGTAAGAAACTTCTTCATTTCTAACACATTCCACTGTCCCTCACTAGTAACAAAATCAGCAACAGTTTTCTCCAATTCTTCCTCTGAAATAGGCATTTGTAAATCCGAGACCAGATACCCATAATCTTCCACCCACAGATCCCTCCAAAACTCCACATCCTGACCATTAGATACCATCCATCTTAGACCATCCTCAAACTTCGTCCATAAACCTTTCAAGTTCCTCCAAAGATGAGAAACAGATCTCGATTTTTTAATGTACCACCCCCTATCCTCATACCTCCAATACTTTGCCATTAGCACTTGTACCTAGAGTCGATGATAATCAGTGATTACTATCCAAATTAATTTCAAAAGAAAGGCCTCATTATTACCATTCATGTCTCTAATGTCCAACCCCCCAGAACTCTTCGGTTGACATATACTCTCCCAATTTACAGCATGAATTTTCCTGTTATCACCCTCCTCACCCCAAATAAATCTCCTGCAAGCCTTATCAATCTCCAAACAAGTACCTTTAGGCAATCTAGTACTTTGCATAGAATAACATGGGACAGCATTGAGTACAGATTGACATAAGGTCACACGTCCAGCAAAAGATAAATTATTGATCTTCCATTTAGACAGATTTTGATTCACCCTTTCAACAACACCATTATATGTATTCTGCCTCACTCTACCATGCAACAAAGGGACTCCAAGATACTTACCAAAGTCCTTTGTAAGTGTAAAACCGCATTCCCTCGCCCATCTTTTAGCTTCCACCGCTTGTACATTCTCAGAAAATAGGATACGTGATTTCTCCACACTCACTTTTTGACCAGAGGCACGGCCAAATACATCCAGACATCTCTTAATCACCTTTACTTGCTTCCGAGAGGCTTCAGCAAATAGCGTGAGGTCGTCAGCAAACATTAGATGAGAAATTTTTGGTCCCTCCTCACCAAACCTGAAATGTTTCCATTTTCCTGTAGCAACAACATCAGATATTAAGTGTGAAAGTCTATCCATACACATAACAAAAATGTAAGGAGAAAGGGGGTCTCCTTGTCGGACTCCTCTTGATGCCTAAAAAGACTCAGAACACCTACATAGATGGGCTGCAAATACATGTGATGATTAGTTCATAGATTCGACTTGGTAATCCAGCATCTCTCAAGGTGGATTCAATAAAATCCCAATCAAGTCTGTCATAAGCCTTTTCTAAATCGATCTTGAGGGCCATGAACTTCCTTGTCACGCCCCTACTAGCGCAACCGGCCAGGTGCCTAGAGCGACTAGAAGCGCCAATTGGGCACCCTCAGGCCTAAGCAAATAACCCGATAGAAGTTTAAGGCCACAGCCTAAAAATTTACTCAGGTAATACCAACCACAGTACCTTTACAAATACACGAGTTATATTCACAACATTATCATACAAAGGTACTCGCTATGGTTCCCAAATAACACATAAACACAACCATCACTTGTTACAAAACCGTGCAGCAAGGGCTCTAGATCATAAGCCTACATCAGTTTGGCCTAAATATATACAATGATAGAACCTAGCCAAGGTTTGCTGGATACCCATCTCTATGGAACCCTCTTGTCCGGATTCTCCCACACTGGCTTAACTCCCTCACCCTGACCTGAAAATAAGGTTAAGGAAAGGGGGTGAGTCCACAACTCAGTAAGATAGGAAAACGTGCATGAAATGCTAGAAATGCATGCTATGCTAGACATGAGCATCATCAAGTAAATTCCATAGGCTCCCTTTGATACCAATACACCATCCGTTGAGGAACAATGCCCTATGGCGACTATGCAATTGAGCAATAGTGTTTATACCGATTTTTAGCCAACAGCCCCCAATACGAGGCATTCCTGGTCATGGGAAGTGCACATGACTCACTGCCCAACCACACAGCCCCTAGTAGCCATTGTCCATACCTGCTTTTGAACCATGCGGCAATACCCTCCGCAAGGCTCCACAACCTGTTAATTGGCGTACAAGGGTGAAACCAGTGCCCAATCTTTCAATGGTACGTACAAGCCCCGCTTGCAAAAACCACACAATCAATTGGCCAATGATTTCCATGATGCATATGTGTGCAAATGCAATGCATAGCCCCAATTCGTGGGCAACAGATCAAGCCTACACAATTCCTGTAACAGCCCGGGTAAAAATTATATTTTTACCGGTCTGCAAAACTCTTGTACAGTAATTTATCATGTAAAATAATCTTGGAAAATTCTTTTAAGGTAAATTATACGTCGGAATCTGAAAACGAGCCTTGTTCCACACTTGGGATTTTCTTACGGATTTTATGGATCGGTTTGAGTTTTTACCGAGTCCGGACGGTACACGGACAGTACACGATACAACCACACAGTTTTGCACCGTATGCCATGCATGCCATGCATGACAAGCATGCCATGCATGACATGCACAACATTTTCCTGCTCACGCGTGATTGTCTCCTGCCGGCGTGAAGTACCATGCAAACCCGTGAAGCTGCTCGTGAAACCACCTGTGCTTGTCATGACCTGCACCTCACCATTTATAAAACCCGTCCTCTAGGCACGCATGAAGCACACAGAAACCCCTCTTCCCCTTCTCTTCCTCCTCCTTTCCGCCTTCAAAAACGAACCCACCTTCCACCACAAATCGCCACCACACGAGACCATCAAGCCAACCACAACGCACCACCATCACCTCCCTACCACCTCCCTCACGCCGCCAACACGCACCAAGCACCGCCATCCCTTTTCCCCGCCACCACCAAGTTGCACCACCACCACAACCTTCGCCTTCCACCCGTCGCACCCCACCACAGCAACAACCCACGCCACCATCATCTTCATCTCCTCATTCTTGCTCGCCGTCGCCGCCAGTGGTGACAAGCCGAGCAGGACGCAGCCACGCCTTCCCCTCGCGACGCCAACGGCCCAAGACGCAGAAGCTTCCAACGACCGGCAACCGTCATCTTCCACGCCGCCCTGCCGCCCTCCACCTGCTGCC
>JAKUCV010003617.1:52579-96309 GCA_028386065.3 Turnera subulata
ACAGAACACATAACCAACACATCAAACACATTCCCCTAACTTACTTAGAAGTTATGCCTCTTTAGGCCTTTCTTCCCTTTGGATCTCCTTGTTATCTCCTGCCATACAAATATAAAACATCAGACTTAAGCATAACAAGCATAGGCAGTCAGTAAATATATAAAAGCACACAACTTGTGCACTGGACGCACCAATTGGCTAGCCCTGAGCCAATTTGGCACTCCTGGTGCATCAGTGCTCATGTTAGCGCACCAATTGTCCCTCAAACCACAGTAACCCTTACTTGTGTCAATTGGTCTCCCTCTAAACCAATTGTGCACCTGCAAGGTCGATTGGGCACCTTTGGTGCCAATCACTTGTACTGGGCGTGCCAATTATGGCCATGGTAGGCCAATTTTTGCACCAACCCCCAAAGGTTTGCCTTTGGCTCACCTTTCCTGCTCTTATTCCTCTTAACCCTCAGAGCTCTCAATCACTCTCCAATTCCTCCTGATTAGCACGAAAATGGCAGCTGTGAGGGGCTTTGAGGTGCTTGCTTCCTTTTTGCTGCATGAGCAAGCAGGTGACTAAGCAGCCACTTGCATGCTCAGCAGCTCTGGTGGCAGCACCTCATGCTCCCCCCTTGCCACCACCTGCTTACATCCTTTTAACCAGCCATCACTAATTTTCACCATTCACCAGCACCTACCCTTGGTGAATTACGTTGATACCTGGCAACCCCCAATTGGCTGCGCCCACATAGGCACCACTGCACCAATTGGCACACCAATTGGCACAGCAGCGCGCCAATTGCGCACCCGTTGCATATAATTAGCACCAGCAACCAACCCACAATCTTACAAACCAATTTTCCTACTTCCCTTTTCATCAAGTAAATTGTGCAAGTCCCGGTACACGGGTTACTACATTCCTACTCTTCTTTTTGCCTCTCATTGAATGCATTATCTCCAGAGCAATGATTATATTGTCAGTAATTTACCTCCCTTCCACAAAGCTACTCTGATTCTCATTGATAATACTTGGTAAGATGGGTTTGATTAAATTCACTAACACCTTGGATATGATTTTGTAGCTCACATTGAAAAGGCTTATAGGCCTAAACTGTTTGATGCTCTCAGGAATGCCCACCTTCGGAACAAGTACAAGGAATGTCTTGTTGACCTTTTTCAGATCATCCTTACCCTCCAAAAAACTTCTCACAAATTTTAGTAGATCAGGCCCCACCCATTGCCACTGAGTTTGGAAGAAAATGGCCTGGAATGCATCAGGACCAGGCACCTTCAGAGGGCCAATCTACTTAACAACCTTATAGATATCCTCATCTGAAATGTCCCTCTCCAACAGGCTAATCACATCAGAATCAAGTTGGGGAAACATAGTATTGGTCTTTAAAGACTCCCTCTCCACCTCTTCTTTACTATACAACTTGTGGTAAAAATCCACCGCATGCTTCTGTAATTCTTGCGGGTCCCAAATCCAGTCTCCATCATCATTCTTTAAGGCTTGCACTCTATTTCTCCTTCTTCTCACCACCGTAGATAAATGAAAAAATTGAGTGTTTTTATCCCCATCAATTAGCCATCTCAACCTTGATTTCTGTTGCCACAGAATTTCTTCTTGAGATAGGGTTATATTGTACTCATTCAATAGTTGCTCCTCCAACTTGTAAAGGAAGGGATTAGGTCGAATTCCCAATGCTCTTTGAACTCCATTAAGCCGAGCCAAAAGTCTTTTCTTCCTATAAAAGATATTACCAAACACCTATTTATTCCACCTTTTCAAACTATCCTGTAAATCCAGTAATGTCTCTGCCACATGAACACCCTGATGCCATTCAGCCTTGATTACATCCTAAAATGATTCATGTTGTAACCACGCTGCCTCAAATCTAAATGGCCTGATTCTATCACTCAATCCCATATTCACCGAGAGCTGCAAAAGAATGGGATGGTGGTCAGATTTAATTCTTGGTAGGTTTCGAATCACTGTATCGTGAAATTTCAAACTCCAGCTCGTATTACAAACAACCTTGTCAAGCCTCTCATACACTCTTAACAATCAAGCTCTCTTTGGACCCTTCCAGGTGAATTTAGACCCCACCGCACTAGCATCCATCAGGTTACATTTCTCTAATCTGTCTCTAAACTTCTGACATCGATTGAAATCAACTGTTACACCACCTCTCTTCTCTTCTTCAATAACGAAATCATTAAAATCACCTATTACAGCCCACTGTCCATCCACATGCTCGCTTAAATTCTCCATACATTCCTAAAATTCCTCCTTCAACTTGTAACGCCCCGGTTTTTCGTTTTTGATTTATATAAAAAAAAAAATTCAGATTTCGGTAATGGAAATAAAATTAATTTATTTTCCCATTGGATTTATTATTTATAAGTGGTAATATGTCGCTTTTGAGCTTTGTCGGATATAAAACGCGTTTCGGGATGAAACACAAGGTTTACCGTAGTTTGGATAAAAACTACGTCGTTTTGGGTGTTTTTTTAAAAAAAAAAAAACAAGGGAGGGTCAACCTGGGGGGTTGACCAAGCCAAACCAAACGACGCGTCGGCTGGGTCAAGCCCAGGCGCCGACCCCTCTCCTTCTCTTTTCTTCCCCTTTTCTTTTTTTCTTCTCCTTTTCTTCCTTTCCCCGTTCCCCTCTTTCCGCCGCTGCCTTTAACGGCTCTTGTCCCCCACAATTGTCTCCCACGATCTGCTCCTCAATTATGCCACCAACGGCTCCTTCATTCTTTTGTTATTTTTATTCTCTTTCCCAATTTCACCAGCCCCATCTCGTCTTCTCTTCTTCCTCTCACAAAACCCATCGCCGCCACCATACCTTCTCTCTTCTTCGTTCCGTGTCACCGTCGTTGGGACACAAAGCCACCGCCGCCATCACCTATTCCTCTCCTTCCTCCTTCGAGTTCACTAACCCACAAGCCAGGGAGATGGCTCTTTGCTGCATCAAGGTCAGAGGCGAAAACACCAACCGAGGACCCACTGGACGGAGAACTCGAGGGTCGAACTCGGGAGTCGCGGTCGCGTGTCGTCACCGTGTTGGTAAGCCACGACCTCCTTTCCCTTTCTTCCTGCTGCCTCTTCCTCTTTTCGTTCTTGCTTTCTCGAGTGGTGTAATCGGGTTGTGTTGTTGGTTGTCTTCGGCGGTGGTGTGCGATGGTTTGGCTTGGCGGGCGTGTAGTAGTGGTCCGACGGGTGGTTGTTACGGCGGCAGTGATAAGCTTTGGGTTGCTAGTGGTTCTAAGCTCCGGTGGCAGAGCTTGAAGACGCGCGATTCGGCACATCGGCTGGATTCGTCTTGGAGCTGTGGACGGTGGGCAGTGAGGACTTATTTGTTCTATCCCGGTAAGGATTCTATGCCAATTTCCTAAATTTGTGTTGCTGCCTGTGATCGTTTTGGTTGTGAAGTGGTCGATTGTTGGATGGTAGCAGATTGGTGGTGGCAGCAGTGTTGTTGAGGCTCTGTTTGCTCGTCTTGACCTGTTTTCCGGCGAAGTTGACCGGAATCCGGGGAGCATGTACTGTTCCGGCGAGGCTCGGGAATTTTCCAGCGAAGGCTCGGATTCTGTCCAACGATATATATTTCTTGCTTAGACGGTATTTATCCTTTGTTTTGTTTCGGTTTTGTCTTGTATATGAATTTTGAATTATTTATCGAAATACATATTTATATAAATATATATATAACGTGAATTGTGGTTTACCGAGAGTGGAGAGTTAGAGTGTGTGGCCGGGAAGAATTACCGACATGAATAGAATCATAAGCCGATCTACTCTTGGGCTCGGAAACAACCTTAGAACGGTTTTTAGGAAAAACCGAGCCCAGGCCCAATAATCTCATTTTTGAAGTTTAGAACGTTTCATGGACTTAAAGATATGGACTTAAAGCCTAATCACGGATAATTAAATTTACGGACTTAAAGGAACGGGCTCGAAGCCCAATTTCATAATCGGTAGATACGAATTTAGGGAAGTGGGCCCTTGGCCCGGAATTCGTGATTTAGGGATTTAGTGGGCTTTAGGCCCAAGTTTTGTTTATGGACTTAGACCGGCGAACCTTAGATTCCTTTTCTTTGGAGTTATTGATGAGAAATATTCTTTTGGGCTTAGACCGGAAATCTTATAATCGGATAGTTAGGGTCGGGAGTTACTCGATTGGGAGCATACCTTTAGCATGCATACACGTTTTACTTCTAAAAAAAAAATTGGTTTAGTGATTATATTATGTACCGGTATTCAGGCACGGGAGATACCTCGGGAGCTGTAGACTCAGATCGGGGAGAAGTCATAATCTGCATTTTTGAGGTGACATTACAAGTCTTTATATATATGTTTTGTGAATGCATGTTGGTGTGGTTTGTTTGTTTACTTGCCTTGTTTGCTACATGCGGATTGGAATTGTATACCTGATTGTTCTCACATGCCTAATTTCTATATGAGGAATCGTTATTGAAAATAACATGTACTATGTGTTTGGTAATAGTGTGTGGTTATGGGCCGAAGGCCCGGATGAAACAAAACACATAGAATTCACACATCCCTGGAAAACATAATGTGTTTCAACAGAAATGTAAAAGAGTAATTAAGAATAAAATATTAATTCTACTGTGGCGTCGACTGGTAGCCCCAAGGGAGGGTTGGGTACCCTCGGGTCACTTTATGCTGTTTAGCATGGTATCCCAGGGGATGTAGGTGCACCCCTGGAAGACTTGCACCAGTTAGGTGTGTCTGAGTGCACCCTCAGGTAGCTAGCGGCCACTCGAGATTTATTGGTGGTTTTAGACCTCAGAATCTACCCCTTTTGAGGTTCGACACTTGGGTTTCACACCCGGATCTGATCAGATGCGCTACCGAGACTTGACTCACAGTAGAGGGCCCATAATAATAATAATAATAATAACATTTATAATAATAAAATACATTGAATCAAAAATAATAAGGACAATGACACAATAAGGTGTTTATGTGTTGGTGTGTGATTCTGATATTGCTTGTATGCTGTACTTGTGCTCGTGAACTACTCACCCTACGAGCATGACTTCACTTTCATGTATACATAGACTTTTAATGTTCACTGAGTAGGCGACTCACATAATCGCCACCGTTGTTTTTCAGACCTTAGTTAGCGTGTTGTTCTCACCTTATCCTTGACTCGGAGTTCAGGCACAGATACTTCAGCAGGTAGTTGTGCATCATCTCTCGGTTGGATCCATAGGGTCCACATGCATGTTATTTTTCTACCTTGATTTTTATTATTATTTTCATTTTCCGCTGCGTGAGAATTAATTTGAGATGTCATAAATATTTTTACTTCTTTATCGGCGTTTTGCCAGAGTTTAATTTTGTGATGTTATTTCGGCGTGATGCCGTGGTGGCTTACGACTTGATAAGCCAGTTTATTTCTTTCATTTTATGACATCTCGGTGTTAATAAATTTCTATGGATAATGTTTGTGTGCTGAAGCACCGGTATTCGTATCCCGGATTTCAAGGGTATTTGGGTAAATCTCTTTCATTTGATTGTTTATTTTTATTGAATTGGCATACGGGCCTCCACAGTTGGTAGCGGAGCCAGGTTTCGATCCTGGGACCTGTGGGTTATGTGTGCTGCGCCCTATTGGGATTTACATATATGAATGTCAACGCCCAATCATGTCCAGAATTTTCTGATATATTTGCATGGATTAACTGAGATGATGACATAATAACAGACACTTCCACAACCTGTCTCCTGCTAAGTACCCATAACCCACCAGATAATCCAACAGCCTCAACTCGTGCCACCCATTCTAACCCCAACCTGCTTACAACTCGCTCCGGTTGCATCCCGCTAATACGAGGTTCAGCCAGTACAATCAAATCAGGGTTATGCATATGGATTAAATCCATAAGAATACTCTGGAATCTTTACTGCCAGCACTTCGGAAATTCCAATACAATATATTGTCTATCATTGGAAAAAGAGATAATAAAGTTCTCTAACTCAATCAATACTCAAATCTATAGTCTCAGAAGACGAAGATACCTGGTCTTCCTCCACTGAATCCACTCTCAAATTCTCACCAGATACAGCCATCCTCTCCTCCTGGTGCACATCAAATACGCCATGAGGGTCTGGAGGCTTCCCAGTATCTGCTAAAGGCAAGTCCATATGAGCTTCACCATTCATTCGCGATAAAGACAATCCTTCGCTAGAATTGGATCCGTCTCTTGGTTGTTGTTGAACCCCAGAACTCAACTGCTGTTTCGGTTTCATATTGGTAATGTCCTTCAGGGGATTTGGACCCTTGTCCTTGAGCATAATGCTCTTCCCATTCCCCACGGGTACAAATCTAGCCCCTTCTTGCTCACACATTAGCACCCTAGAGTTCCCCATAAGTCCTTTACCTTTCTCCTCCTTACTACGCAGGCCCTTCCCAGAAACACAATCACTTTTCTTGGAGGTATTCACCTTCATCACCTTAGGTTCTTGTTGCACCAAGTTCTCTTCTTCTTCCCTCACTTCATTCAGAATTTCAAACCGAGACTTACTCGCAATACTTTCATTCCCCTGATTGACCACCAACTTCTCCTTATACTTAGGAACAACAGGATCCTCTTTGGCAGGTTTTCCCTGCTTATGTACTTGATTCTGCTCATTAGTTTGCTTCCCTTGTCTCGGATCCTGAGGATTTTCCTTGGCAGGCTGACCCTGATTTGCTTTCCGATTTCTCGTTCTCTTCTGGACTAACATCCATTGGCCCCTGGGTTCAAAGACTTCCGGTCGAGCTCTAGGAGCAGGAGCCCCTAGTCTAAAACCCTGCTTTAAAGGTTGCTTCCCTTGTTCATCTCGGTCAGGTCCTACTTGCACCGCCACGTTAGGACAACACTCCTCTCTATGCCCATACAGACCACATCCAAAACAAATCAAATGGAGCCCAATATATTTCACCCTCCAAACTCTCCTACCAGCCCGAAGCTTAGCTAATAGTGGCTTAGTTAGATCCACTTCAACGCAAATCTTAGCAAACTTAGCCCTATCCCCCTCAGTTGATGCTCTATCCACTCTCAAAGTCCTCCCAACCATATTTCCAATTCGGTGAAGAGTTTTGTCATCATAGAACTCCATTGTGAGTTGTGGGATATGAATCCACGCGGCAACCCGATCAATGGAAGCTTCATAGGGGTCAAAGCCTGGATGCCACTGTCTCACTGTCAAGTAGTGATCCGCCACAGTTCACGGTCCCCCAGCCAACACAGAATTGTAATCCTCAACACAAGCAAAATGGATAATGAAGAAATCATTACCCATAGCCGCCAATGTGTAAGGACGACGTACAGCCCACAGAGTGTTAAGCCGATTATGCAAAAAGCGATAACCCACTGGCTTACCCAACACCTTCAAAATAAGAGCATGTTTCCACTTACTATAGAGTCTCCTTTTCTCAGCCGCCGAAAATCGGATGGTTGGACACTCCAAATCATCGTCTTCCTCCTCCGAGTCAGAAACAACATCAGGAAAATCCTCCTCCTCAGAGAGATCATCCATCTCCGTATCCACCCAAGCAAGAGCTCCCTGAAAGAGGTCTTCCTCTTAACTGATCCATCCCCAGCACTCATCTCATCACGAGTACTATCTTCTCCATTCTGGACTTTACCCACAGCACCAGAACCCATTACCTTTTTGCGATTATGCCCAAGCTCCTCATCACTCTTGGAAGCCTCAGCTCCCTCCTCCATTGACGAAGGAGGATCGCCAGATGATATTATTGGTTTTCATTTCATGGAAAAACCATCTAGGTGAAACTTTGTTTGCTTTAGTATGCTATTATACTGTTAACTTAAACTTTAATCTCACTGATCCGCATGCTGTTTGCTACATATATATTTTACAGTAATCGGATACTTTTTTTTTATTTTGAAAAAAAAAACTGAACATGGCAGCTATCATCAAAATCACTCGAGCACTTGTTCATGTTGGGTGCTTTGACAGATAGATGACTGTAAATTGTCGAATCCTGTAGGGCATCAGATGGCTCGGCTTCCCTTAGACCCCTGCTTGTCAGTTCAGTTGTTTGGAAGAAATGCTGATAACTATTGCTATATATGCTCTCAGTAGAATATCTATCTTTTATAATCCTCATGACAAAGTCAGATGAGGTGTATATGCACATTGGAGTTTCTCTCTTAAACCATTTTTAAGATAACTAGTATGTTACAAAAATTATCTTCTGCATAATACTGTATTTCATTCAATTATCCTTTCACATTTATGCACATCTCATTCTCGTCTAAGTGATATAGAAACTATAGAACACTATAGAATAATACTGAGTTGAATAAGCACAGCACAACAATACTGGCTTTAGGGTTTTGTATATATAGAGTTGTATATCACAACCAGATGTGTACAATACAAGATAACACCAAGTGATAAGGATAACTATACAACTGGAGCCTAACCCTCCAACCTTATCACCTGCAATACAACTGGTAACGTTAATCACATAACTGATAATACATATCATGAGTTCGGTATTATCCTAACATCCCCCCGCAAATGAATCTTCGTGAGGTCAACAAGATTCAGTTTGTTCTTCAAGAAAACATGCCGAGCCAAAGATAACGGTTTTGTAAGGATATCCGCTAGTTGATCGTCGCTGCCAATGAATTTGACATGAACCTGCTGCTTCTGAACTTTGTCTCGAACAAAATGGTAATCAATCTCGACATGCTTCGTTCTTGCATTCAATATTGGGTTCATACTCAAGTAGGTTGCTCCTAGATTATCACACCTAATGGTTGGCACAGAAGGATGAACCCCGAGCTCATCAAGTAGCTGTTGTATCCAAGACACTTCAGCAGCGCCATCAGCAAGAGCCTTGTACTCTGCTTCCGTAGAAGACCGAGCAACAGTGCGTTGTTTTCTGGATGCCCAGGAGATAAGATTAGAGCCTAGATAAATAAGATAACCAGCAGTCGATTTCCGGTCATCAACACAGCCCCCCCAGTCAGCATCAGTGAAGACTTGTAACCCAAAATGCGACGCAGCAGTGATATGAATGCCATGAGTTTGTGTATGTTGCAGATAACGCAGTATCCGTTTGGCAGCTTGAAGATGAACAGAAGTTGGAGAATGCATGTATTGACTAACCTTATTGACTGCAAAAGCAACATCCGGCCGAGTAATAGTTAAATACTGGAGGGAACCCACTAGAGTACGATAAACCGTGGGATCTGCTAGGGGAGTACCAACACCAAGTTGCAACTTTTGAGTCGTGGAAGCTGGAGTTGCGACAGCCTTGCAATTCTCCATACCAACCTTCTGCAACAAATCATTAATATATTTCGTCTATGTCAACATAAGTCCCTGATCTGTTTTGGTGACCTCCACACCCAAGAAGTAATGAACATCGCCAAGATTACGGAGGGCAAAAGTATCTCCCAAGCTGCGAACAAGATTCTTGATGAACAAAGAATGAGTGCCAGTGATTAATATATCATCAACATATACCAAAAGGAAAACTGTGATGCCACCATTACGATATACGAGAAGGGAAGGATCAGACCTAGAGACTGAGAAACCCATGGAGATTAAGTGATCACTGAGGCGTGAATACCACGCACGCGGCGCTTGCTTGAGGCCATAGAGTGATTTCCGGAGCCGACAAACATGTGTAGGCTTTTCCGGATCAGAATAACCTGGCGGCTGTACCATATAGACAGCCTCCTGAAGGTTCCCATGCAGAAAGGCGTTACGGACATCTAACTGAGTGACAGACCAACCTTTGGTGACGGCAAGAGTAAGAATAGTCCGGATTGTCATCGGTTTGACAACGGGGCTGAAGGTTTCAGCATAGTCGAGCCCTTCTCGTTGATGAAAACCTTTTGCCACGAGGCGGGCTTTGTAACGTTCCACAGAACCATCAGCCTTGCGCTTCACCCTGTAAACCCACTTGCATCCAACCAGATTCATGGCAGGCCGATATGGGACCAGGTCCCATGTTTTGTTTTTGAGCAGAGCATTAAGTTCCTCAACCATGGCATCCCGCCATGCCATGTGTTTCCGAGCCTCGGTGTAACAAGTAGGCTCAACAGCAGTTGAATGTTCAGTAATGGAAGCATATTTTGGATTTGGTCTTGGGTGTTGGCGTAGGTTCATAGGGTGTCGTGTTTGTCTCGGTGGTGTTTGTGCCTGGCTTACAATAGGTGAAGAAGGAGAAAGAATAGGCTGTATTGAGGTTGGCTGTGATAATGTTCGGGTCGGACTAGAAGTAGGGGGAGAAGAATGTCGTGGAAGACCAGGAGTAGGTGTTTGAGACACAGATGACAACTCGGGAAGTGCAGTGCGAGCAGAAATAGGAGGAGACAAGGTAGTCGAAGACACAGGAGTGGGAGTCGTGTTGAGTTTGGGAAGTAGAACTTGGATGGGAACTGTCGTCCAAGTTGGTGATACAGACTCGGTCACTGGAAAAGGAGTTGTATCAGGAGTAGTGTGAAATGGAAATAACTCCTCATAGAACCGGACATGACGAGCAACATAAAATTTCTTAGTGAGCAAGGACATACACCTATAACCATGATGACGAGGGGAATAACCCAGAAAAACACAAGGTTGAGACCTGAAATCTATCTTATGCTTGTTGTAAGGACGAAGGAAGGGATAACAGAGGCAACCTAAAACTTTTAAAAATGAGTAATCTGGTTGACGATGAAATAGTTTTGTAAAAGGAGAGACATTATTTAAGATGCGTGTTGGTTGCCTGTTAATTAGATATACTGCCGCTTCAAAGGCATAATGCCAATACTTAGTTGGTAAATTTGCAGTGGCCATCATGGTTAACCCGATTTCAACAATGTGACGATGACGTCTCTCTATGGAACCCTGTTGCTCATGTGTATGTGGACACATAACACGATGACGAATGCCTATTTTGGTGAAATACGTACTGAGGGACCGATACTCGCCCCCCCAATCAGTTTGGACACTCTTTATTTTTCTATTAAACTGTCGTTCAACCAGAAGCTGAAACTCTTTGAAAACTTGGAAAACATCAGATTTATTTCGCAAAGGATAAAACCAAACATACTTTGTAAAATCATCTAAAAATATGACAAAATAACGATATTGTTCATTACTTAAAACTGGAGAAGGACCCCAAACATCACTGTAGACAAGATCCAAGACACCAGTAGCACAATTGCTACTTATTGGTAAAGACAGCCTAGACATCTTCCCTAGAGGACAAGCTAGACACGAAGAACTGGAGGACGAAAATGAAACAGAAAGCTTATTGGACGCCAAAATCCGATTCTGGATGCGAGTATGAGGGTGACCAAGCCTGCGATGCCAATTGATGACAGAGGTACGAACAGCAGAATTAACAGACGGACTAGAGGACATAGGATAGGTGTCTTGGAGAAGGTAAAGACCATGACTACTCGGCCCGGTGAGGAGGATTGTCTTGGTGGCCTGATCCTTGACACAAAAGAAGTCAGGATGAAATTCGAAATAAACATTATTGTCACGAGAGAATTGTTGAACAGAAAGAAGTGGTTTGGTTATAGCAGGCACATGAAGCATATTTCGAAGAACAAGAGGTTTGGTAGTATGAGAAAGGGTTGAAGATCCAATACCTGAAATATTCAACTGCTGCCCATTACCAACCTGCACACCATCAGAACCCGGATACTCCTCATAGTGCTGGAAAGCATTAAGATCAGGTGTGACATGGTGACTAGCACCCGTGTCAGGAAACCAGTTGCCAGGATACATTGGTTGAGAAATAACCGAGTTAGCAGCAGGGCCACCAAATTGCTGCAGCCGATAACAGGTAGGTGCACTATGACCAATTTTATTGCACAGTTGGCAACGCGACTTGTAGTCATCAGAAGACCACTGCTGCCTCGGGTCACCATAGTTTCGTGGCTGTCCACCACGTCCTCCACGGCCACGACCTCGGCCTCCAAAACGACCCCGGCCACCACGATTTCCAGACCGGAACCCTTGATCACGCTGAACAACATGTGCCTGTGGAACCGGGGTGGAACTCGAAGCAGGAACAACAGAAGTAGTACTCACAACAGAGCTTGCATTAGTTAGTACTTTAACAGGATCACAAACCAAATACTCTTGACTTGTCAGCAAACTTAACAATTCAGAATAATAAATCAGCTCACGCCGAGTAGATAAAGAAGTGGCATAGGGCTGGAACTCAGGCCGCAATCCTCAGAACACATGAATGTTAAAATCAAGAACAGACAAAGGCTTACCCGCAGCAGAGAGCTGATCAGAAAGAAACTTGGCTCGGTGGAGATATCGAGTGATAGACTCGTCAGGCTGCTGCTCCAATCGTTGCAGGGCCATATGGATTGCCATCAACCGAGTAGTATTGGCAGAAGCCAGTGATGTTTCAAGAGCATGCCAGGCCTCATAGGAGGTTTTGGCATCGACCACAATCGGGAAAACCTCAAGTGTGAGAGAGGAGAGGATGGCACTAAGGACAAGGTTGTCCTGCTGAATCCAACGTTGGAAGTCTGGATTAGGACCACCACCTTCAAGAAGAGGCAAGGGACAAGGCGATTCACCAGTAACAAAGCCTTGAACCCCCTGACCGATGAGAAAGGGCTCAATCTGAGCCCGCCAAAAAACATAATTCGTCTCAGTCAATTTAATGGACACGTAGTGGTGTGCATTTGAGAGAGGCTGGGATGAGTTTTCACCGAGTTGCGAGGTTGCAGCAGTGGCTGCAGAAGCCTTAGATGAGGACTCGGCAACGTTTTTGGATTTGGGTGACTCAGAAGCCATCGAAAAAGCGGTTAAGCGAATGGCTCCGCTACCATATAGAACACTATAGAATAATACTGAGTTGAATAAGCACAACACAACAATACTGGCTTTAGGGTTTTGTATATATAGAGTTGTATATCACAACCAGATGTGTACAATACAAGATAACACCAAGTGATAAGGATAACTATACAACTGGAGCCTAACCCTCCAACCTTATCACCTGCAATACAACTGGTAACGTTAATCACATAACTGATAATACATATCATGATTTCGGTATTATCCTAACAGAAACAAATAAGAGTAATAGTTGCCAATTTAATTTGGAGTTGTATGAGTACTTGAGGTCTGGTCTGGGATCTGAAAAGAAATTAGGTCGAGGTAGTTTCTAAATGGAAGCCTAGATCCTTGTATTGTACCACTGCTTTTGTTAATTAGTTCGTTGTTTCTAATAATATATACTAGTGTTGTGTTGGCCTGTCGCAAGCAGTAGAGCTTGTGCAGCCTTTTTTACTATTAGCTAGGTGCATGTCAAAATCCTGTCTTTCTTTTTCCACCGTTTTGGCTGGTGGTCATTTCTTAACACAAGCTTGGATTATAGTTTTGGTTAAAGTGTGACAATTTTCAACCCTCTTGGCCAAGGCAAAATCTGCCCGAAACTCATCTTTTCTAAGCCCGGATGGCGACCACAGCATCCTAGTTAATGTATACCGATCGAACAAAAAGAGAAAGATATTTTTGTGGGTTAATTTTGGTGATTTTCAGTTCCGCAGATGCCTTGCAGCTTCTTTTTTCCTTAATGCTGCTTTGAAGCAGCCTGAGGGAACATACATATTCAGGTATTTATTTATTTTGACACATGATCTTTGAGGTTTTTTTATGGCTACTTGTTAGTTAGAGCGGTTGAGTTGAGCTGGTTGGTCATACATATCGTATTCAGCTTTCTCTTGGGATCCTCTTTGGTTCTGTATGTTTTTTTTTGGTTTACTTCTACTATATATATTGTTCAGAGCTCTTATGTGTGTGCGTTTTTAACTGGCAGAGCCTTGGCAAGTGGTCATCAGCTGTTGCAGATCCATCCTACGTACTTCTGTGTTGCATCAATCGGTCAAAGGCAGAGTGTTTAATTAATTTTCAATGAACTTGTCCAAACTACTAGTCAGAAATATATTCGCAGCCTTATACACCAGAATAGATTATTTATGGTTGAGTGAGCTGGCTCCACTCCACATTATTATATATGCCAACGGGTAGTTGAAGATTTTTGGTAAGGATTCTGATAGCTTATGTACCAGCTTGATTATTTCATTTCATTTCACATATGTGATCTTAATAACACTGTCCTTCAATAGTATTCAATGATTCCCATGCCTATAATTAATTCCTCCTTGTTACTCTATATAGTAATTGTCATGCAGATGCGCTTGCTGATTTCTTTCTGGCTAGTAGTTTGAATTTGTGGTGACGTTTTGATTTTTTGTAACTCTCTAATTGGGTCAGAAAGTCTATCCCCTCAACCAAGTTATATATGTGCTCGTTATTTTTCTGTGGTTTCTATGTGTGGCTTAGTTAGTTAAAATTTCTTTGGCTGGCTGGAATTAGTGCCAACTTTTCAATCCTAATTAGCTTCTATATGGAATTGTATTTTGACCTTCTTTTTTTTTTTTTTTAACCCATCTCAGACTCAGATATCAGATACCATGACAACAGTAACTCATTTGGATGATTTAGACGATGGGAAATTGGTGGAATGTGGGTATGCACGTCAGGCCATAGACTCATAGAATGCCCCTATGGGATTGGGAATTTGGGATATATATCCAAGTCAAGTGTGAGGGCCATGCTGGTGGGATTCTAAACGCATTTCTGCAGCTGTAAATAGCATCCCAATTAAGTGGATCTCCTATCCATTGCTTATGCTTTTGAGGAGTGGCTATTTGTAGGGATTTATAATGTTTGTCTAGAACGTTTCTTGTGGCTCTGTGCAGTCACCAGTGTTTTACTCTGTAAGGGCCTTAATTAAAAGACTCAATTTGTTACAATCTGGCAAATGCTGTTGTACTAAATTTATTTGTTAATAACATACTAGCCCTCGTCTCCAGGGAATTTATATGTAATTCTTTTTTCCCCGTTTCTTTTTTGAATGAAGAAGAGAGCTACATAGAAACCAAATTACACAAAGCGACCCCATGGAGATCCCGCAAATAGAGACTAAGGCAACCAGAAGGAACCTGTGAATAACGAGAAATGCCAATAGGAAGAGATAACACTGCCTTGGCTAGCCAATGCGCACGGACCACATGCGAGAGGCGAACCTCCCATCGACGACTGGAGCACCTCCCGAACAGATCAATAAGGGCAGAATGATGTTGCTGCTGCGACTCCTACTGCTGAAAACACCGCACTACATCGAGGGAGTCAACCTCCACCTCCACCCGGCCAAACTCCAAATCATATGCCAAACATATGCGTTTATGTGTTTTCACATTTGAGTTTTCCTGTTTCCAAAAAAAATGAAACAATTATATTCTATGGACAAAAAAGAGTCAAAATATATTTGCGGGTGGAGCTTGAGTTATATGCATTGGGAGCTTGAGTTATATGCGTATGGATTTTCAAACTTAAAGTTTCATGAGTAAGGGCCAAAAACAACAAGTATCTATGTGTTAAGTATGATGTTATAATAACACTATATGTTTACATCAAAAAGGCTTTTAGCTAAGGTCTTTTTTCTTTTTCTTGAGCAATTTTAGCTAAGGTCTACGTATTTTGATTTTGCTTCTTCTTTTGTTTCTCCATTCCAAGTATTCTCATGCCTCTCCTGGCCTCATTTTGCTACTCAACACCAGCTTCATCAATAATATTTTCATCACCAACAAATTCCAAGTCCATAGAGTAGCTGTGTACCCCGGGTACACTTAGGTACTTAGGGGGAATACTTATTTGATGAGAGCCGGGTGTTACTTGTCCTTCGAGGACATTCTACTTAGTTGGATCGTGTATTCGGTATCTTGTGTGTGATGCTCACATTTCATGTGTACATGATACTATGGGTTTTGGATCAGTAACATGTGCTAGTAGTGGATTGAGGATATTGGTGCACATAGGTTTGGCCTAGTGTGCGCAAACGGGTTCATGGTGACCCGAAGGCACGGATGATTTATTTAGCGGATACCGAGTGCTCGACTTGATTAATCAGTCAATAAGTGATGAATTATGTTGGTAATATATTAATTAGGTGCAACAGTGCATTGGAGGCACAATTGCAGAAGGGAAATACCCGTTGGCTCGAGTTGGCACGAAATGGTGCACAACGGGGGCACCGGGGTGTCCATCGGTGCACAATTGGACCCGATGATGTGTAAACTCGTGATTGGCCAAATCTACCAATCAGAGTGAGCCAAGTGGCTCGTGAATATGGTGCTGGTGGCTTTGGGTGTACAAGCTAGCAGCTTGTGTGTCACGGGCCAATTGGCCACGATTAAGCACGAGGTGGCACTTGGTGCAAGTGGCACCTAATTGTGTGTTGGTGGCAAGTGGGGTGATGACTATCCTACTTGACCACTCTTTCCAGGTGCAAGAAAGCACCTCTCACCCATTATGATCAGACTAAAACCGTGGCTAAGGATAGAGAAGAGAGAAAGAGAGGAGAAGAGAGGAAAAAGGAGAGAAGTGAGCCTAGGGTTCTGCTCTCGGGCAGACTGACCCCTGGACACTAAAATGAGGATTTCGGCCAAAATACCGGTTGGAATTGAGTGAAACCAAAGCCTATGATTAGCTAACATCTTTATCTTTCATATGGCACCGGTTATGTAGGTTTTGGAGTAGCAATGAGAGAGTTATGGACTCTCCAAATTGACTGTGCTGCGACTGTCCAGTAGCAGTCATGCTGCTTGACCCAGTGTTGGTTTTAAAGGCATATCTGAGGCTAGAAAGCTCGTATTAGGTTTTTCTTTGGTGTTGTGGAAAGCTGAGACATAGGGCTACAACTCTTATGTTGAGGCCCGAACCTGGTTCAGCCGTTAAGGGCTCTAGATTGCGGGTTGAAGTTCCTGCTGGTGCAGGGCAGCTTCTTCCCGAATTGTGAAAGATAAATGTTGTGGCTTTGGATTGTGATTTCTATGCTATGGCTGCTATGATTGTGTTATAATGTGTATTTATATGTGTTTAACAGGGACCTATGTTCCTAGGATGCCCAAGGGCTCCATAGGGCAGGAATGCTTAGCATTTGGTGGCAAAGTGCTAGGTAAGTAGGTGATGCGTACTTGTGACAATTGCCATCGTGTGCTTGCTGGGCAGATAGCCCAATTGTTTGGTTGGAATGGTATTGGTACTTATGGTGCATGTGTTATTCATTGTTGACTAATGGTTGGTCTACTGGTTGTGCCCAAGGGGCTGTGCATCATTTGCATTTGCATCATTGCATTCATGGAGATCGTTGGCCAATGGATCATGAGGGTAGTGCAAGCGAGGCTTGTACGTACCATGAGATGGTGGACACTTGTGTTGTGCGCCACAAGATATTGGCACTGGGTGCCTTATGCAGGTTATAGAACCTTGCGGAGGATATTTCCCGCTTGGTATTGTTGACAGGTGGTCATTGCGGTGTGTGATCCGCTTGGCCAAAGGGTGGTGCTACGAAGGGCGCTGTGTGTGCCTCGGTAGCAAGCCATATGCACATTGTTGGCTATTCGGTTATGCCTCGTACGTGGGGCTGTGGGATTCGGTTGTGCATGGCTGCCTAGACATGCAAGTAGGCCCGGAGTACATCACTTGGCTTACCCGTGGGCCTGATCACGGAGGACCGGTTACCTTGCTGATTGGATGCACGTTTGCTATGCATTGCATGCTTTGGGTGGTTATTGCTTGTGTGCACATTTGCTTACTGAGTTTTATACTCACCCTCCTATCCTCCTCCCTTTGTCTTGCAGGTGCGAGAAAGAGTGTACGGGCAGTAGGGTGATGGGTATATAGCCGGGATGGTCATTTAATTGGTTGTTAAATTGTAATAATTTGCTAAAGAAGTTATAACTCGGTTTATAAGTGGTAGTGCCCCTTGTAGCAAGAATTTTATAACATTAGTGGATATTGAGTTTTGATACAATTGGTATCTTATGTTGCCTTGGCATATGTTTGTTCGCTTTCGTTGTGCTGCGCATTTCCTACTTGTGACTAACCCGCTAGGCAAGGGCGACTAGCTTCTATAGTGACGGTTATAGGCCTTGGGGTGCCTTGTGGCGTGGTGTAGGTGCACATGGTGCCTGGCCGGTCATGCTTAAGCGGGGGCGTGACAGACATGGTAGCAGAGCATAGTTATAAAATTTTGCTAAGGGGCATAGGTTGTTGAGTCTTGGCTAGTACCCATCGAGTTAGAGGTTGGGGGTTTGGTGAGAGACTTATGTCTCATATATTTTGTTTGTATTTTATATGTTGTTCTATTTTTGTGTTTGCTTGATATGCAGATCGGAAAATTCATGGACATGTTGTTTGGGCATGAAATGGTTGAGAATGTGGTACTAAAGGAAGTAAGCAATGGTGTTGTGGATTTGGAAATGTTTAAAGCATAGTGGATAATGTTGCAGAACCTAAGGATGAGCAAGGTATGAGGGAAATGGTTGTGATTGTAGAGTTTTGGTTTACAACTTGCAATAAAGGATGCATGATGTTTGTGTTGGAATTTTAAGTGTTACAAGTAGTAACATAAGAAGGGAAGGTTTATGAATGGTCTGGACAAATACCACAGGTGAGGGTATTTGAGTTGGTTTGGGTTACTTTGAGATGTGTGTGTAGTACTACATCTTTTTGTGAGGTATAAGCGGAGTGGCGCTGCGGAAGCGTGATTCGCTTATTTGGGATGCTATTGGCTTGCAGCAGTGCTGTTGGTGCGCAATTGGCATGCTATAGTGCTGTTGATGCACAGTTGGCACGCTGCAGCGCTGTTGATGCCCAATTGGTGCGCTGCTAAGCCAATTGGTGCGCCAATTAGAGCAATTGGTGTTCATATGGCCATAGCCAATCAAGATTTGCCAAGTACAAGGGGAATTCTGGCCCAGTTAGGGCAATAGACTCGCTTGGCCGACTAGAGCTCGATTATGCGTACTAGTATACGAGTAGAGCATTTTGAGGTTTGGCTGGGACAGTTGGCCTTGTTGGTCGATTGGTGTAGCAGCGTGCGGGTAGCAGATTTTGTGGCCAGAATGGATAATTGGCCTTGACGGCCAATTGGCATGGTTGAGTGCAGGTAGTGCACCATTATGGGGTGAACAAGAGAAAGGAGGTATTAGTGATGAGAGAATGAGCATATGGATTATGGTAGCTTAATGAGTTATATATCGTGTTAAAGAGTTATGGTGGGAACTTGTACGGCTGCATTTGGAAGGTTAGCAGTACATTGCACTATTTTATTTGTTTTTACTATGTGGCTACAATTTACAATGTTTTCATAATGTTTTGAAAGAAATATGCAAGTACTGCTTAACCTAACCATTTGTACCATGGTAAGGGGTGATAGATAGTTGATAGAATTAGAATCTATAAGATTCCGATTGAGTCGTTAAGGTATGTGAAACGGCTTAATGTGAGTTATGTTCATAAGGATATATGAGGATTGTACATTTGGATTGTCCATTGTAAGTATCAAATGTGAGAGACATTAAGGAGTTGAGGTTGAAGTCGAGAGTGAAATTCGAGGCAAATGGATAGGAGATACATTGGACTGAGTTATGAGCTGAGTAGAACAGTTGAGATATATTAGAAGTAATGAGGAATAATGGGATAGCATATGAGCATATTTAGGAAGATGATTGAGAGCTACATTAACGGGTTGATGTTATCTGTAAGAATACAGTAACATCTGAATTTCGCGGACGAAATTCTTAAAAGAGGGGATGATGTGATACCCCGGGTACACTTAGGTACCTAGGGGGAATACTTATTTGATGAGAGCCGGGTGTTACTTGTCCTTCGAGGACATTCTACTTAGTTGGATCGTGTATTCGGTATCTTGTGTGTGATGCTCACATTTCATGTGTACATGATACTATGGGTTTTGGATCAGTAACATGTGCTAATAGTGGATTGAGGATATTGGTGCACATAGGCTTGGCCTAGTGTGCGCAAACGGGTTCATGGTGACCCGAAGGCACGGATGATTTATTTAGCAGATACCGAGTGCTCGACTTGATTAATCAGTCAATAAGTGATGGATTATGTTGGTAATATATTAATTAGGTGCAATCAGTGCATTGGAGACACAATTGCACAAGGGAAATACCCGTTGGCTCGAGTTGGCACGAAATGGTGCACAACGGGGGCACCGGGGTGTCCATCGGTGCACAATTGGACCCGATGATGTGTAAACTCGTGATTGGCCAAATCTACCAATCAGAGTGAGCCAAGTGGCTCGTGAATATGGTGCTGGTGGCTTTGGGTGTACAAGCTAGCAGCTTGTGTGTCACGGGCCAATTGGCCACGATTAAGCACGAGGTGGCACTTGGTGCAAGTGGCACCTAATTGTGTGTTGGTGGCAAGTGGGGTGATGACTATCCTACTTGACCACTCTTTCCAGGTGCAAGAAAGCACCTCTCACCCATTATGATCAGACTAAAATCGTGGCTAAGGATAGAGAAGAGAGAAAGAGAGGAGAAGAGAGGAAAAAGGAGAGAAGTGAGCCTAGGGTTCTGCTCTCGGGCAGACTGACCCCTGGACACTAAAATGAGGATTCCGGCCAAAATACCGGTTGGAATTGAGTGAAACCAAATCCTATGATTAGCTAACATCTGTATCTTTCATATGGCACCGTTTATGTATGTTTTGGAGTAGAAATGAGAGAGTTATGGACTCTCCAAATTGACTATGCTGCGACTGTCTAGTAGCAGTCATGCTGCTTGACCCAGTGTTGGTATTAAAGGCATATCTGAGGCTAGAAAGCTCGAATTAGGTTATTCTTTGGTGTTGTGGAAATCTGAGACATAGGGCTACAACTCTTATGTTGAGGCCCGAACCTGGTTCAGCCGTTAAGGGCTCTAGATTGCGGGTTGAAGTTCCTGCTGGTGCAGGGCAGCTTCTGCCCGAATTATGAAAGATAAGTGTTGTGGCTTTGGATTGTGATTTCTATGCTATGGCTGCTATGATTGTGTTATAATGTGTATTTATATGTGTTTAACAGGGACCTATGTTCCTAGGATGCCTAAGGGCTCCATAGGGCAGGAATGCTTAGCATTTGGTGGCAAAGTGCTAGGTAAGTAGGTGATGCGTACTTGTGACAATTGCCATCGTGTGCTTGCTGGGCAGATAGCCCAATTGTTTGGTTGGAATGGTATTGGTACTTATGGTGCATGTGTTATTCATTGTTGACTAATGGTTGGTCTGCTGGTTGTGCCCAAGGGGCTGTGCATCATTTGCATTTGCATCATTGCATTCATGGAGATCGTTGGCCAATGGATCATGAGGGTAGTGCAAGCGAGGCTTGTACGTACCATGAGATGGTGGGCACTTGTGTTGTGCGCCACAAGATATTGGCACTGGGTGCCTTGTGCAGGTTATGGAACCTTGCGGAGGATATTTCCCGCTTGGTATTGTTGACAGGTGGTCATTGCGGTGTGTGATCCGCTTGGCCAAAGGGTGGTGCTACGAAGGGCGCTGTGTGTGCCTCGGTAGCAAGCCATATGCACATTGTTGGCTATTCGGTTATGCCTCGTACGTGGGGCTGTGGGATTCGGTTGTGCATGGCTGCCTAGACATGCAAGTAGGCCCGGAGTACATCACTTGGCTTACCCGTGGGCCTGATCACGGAGGACCGGTTACCTTGCTGATTGGATGCACGTTTGCTATGCATTGCATGCTTTGGGTGGTTATTGCTTGTGTGCACATTTGCTTACTGAGTTTTATATTTACCCCCTATCCTCCTCCCCTTGTCTTGCAGGTGCGAGAAAGAGTGTACGGGCAGTAGGGCGATGGGTATATAGCCGGGATGGTCATTTAATTGGTTGTTAAATTGTAATAATTTGCTAAAGAAGTTATAACTCGGTTTATAAGTGGTAGTGCTCCTTGTAGCAAGAATTTTATAATATTAGTGGATATTGAGTTTTGATACAATTGGTTTCTTATGTTGCCTTTGCATATGTTTGTTCGCTTTCGTTGTGCTGCGCATTTCATATTTGTGACTAACCCGCTAGGCAAGGGCGACTAGCTTCTATAGTGACGGTTATAGGCCTTGGGGTGCCTTGTGGCGTGGTGTAGGTGCACATGGTGCCTGACCGGTCATGCTTAAGCGGGGGCGTGACAGTAGCCCTGCAAGATGTTGTTTTCCACAAATAAGCTATGAGTGTTGATTAATTACTATCTATAAGATATCATAAAAAACATACGTGGCTATTGGGAATATCCTCTTCATTGTAATAGCTTTGCAATAATTGAAGCTCTACCATTAGGCTTATTGGCCCTGCTGGAAGAAGATGATGAACTGAAAACGAGTAAAGAACACCCGAATCTTCCCAAACAAAAATGCTATGGACTCTTTAAATTGAATTGTTGTGATGATGGCAGCACATGCAAAACTTATCCCAACAAGTAGAGTAGCTAGTTCTTCAGTATTGAACCTTCTTTTCTTCTTGCTCAAAGTGGCACTGGTTTGAGATGACGGCTATAATGTGTAATTCACCATGATACATTGGAGGAAACCTTGATGTAGAAATGTCATATGCTCTTTTCTATAAAAAGAAATGCCATATGTTTACTCAATTATATTTCCACAAAAATTCTCTACTGGAATGTCCAAGTCCAATAAAAGACTGAGCATTCAATTGGTTATGGATGTTTTGTATTTGTGAGGTTAGCTAATGAATTTTGAAACTATGTGAGGTGTAGAGAATGCATGATGCAAGACAAGTTTTTAGTGTGAGTCACCTGTTTCAAATTTTCATTTGATAGTTTTTAGTGTGACGACTCCATAGATAGTAAATGATAGTTGAAAAATAATTTAATATAAATGGATAGTAAAGCATGTTTTTTTAGAATGGATGTTAAATCATAGCTTGAGTTAGCATTGGCATCTAAATAATGGACTGGCACAAGCCTAATTTTGAGCCCATAAAGTAATGGACTACAGCCTTTTTGGAGTATGTATTGGTTTTGTCAGCAATCACAATACTATCAATAATACCAAAACTAGTAACCCGTAACTGCAACCTTAAAAAAATTAAATTATATATGGTAATCATATTATCTCCTAATCCCAGCAACACTGCTACTTTGCAGTAATCTGATCCCACGGAGCATGCAACATCACCAAGCCCATTACAGCCTCTACTAAACTAGACCCAATTGCATGGAGGAGTTTTTTTGGAGCGAGCTTAGTTGGTACCCTTCACCGACTATAAACAAGCTAAAACATATATGTACGCACAGTGGCGCATCCAGAAAAGTATTTTTGGGAGGCCAAAAAAATAAAATGAACTCAAATTCACTTTACAATTTTTTTTTGAATAAATACTTCCATTAAGATTAAGTCATGAAATCACGGGAGGCTGTAGAACCCATAGTGTCAGTTATGAGTTGCGACATACAAAAGTCGGGAGGGACATCATAGGCATGAAAGCCTTCCTCCAGTGCTTTCTTGGCCAAACTGTCAGCTACAAAATTGCACTCACGATACACATGCATCAGGGACACCCTCCAAGGTTGTTGGAAGAGATGCCTAATACAATCAATGAGGGGAATGTTGGTAAAACAGTTATGTTTCTTCCCATAGATTAGCGCGAAAACTTCGGAGCTGTCAATCTCGACTTCAAGGACGGGAATGCCCAAGCTTGCAGCAACTGTCAAGACGCCATAAACCGCCCATATCTCAGCCAGGAATGGTCCACAGTGATGAAGTCGATCCTGAACCCTTGAATCCATCTGCCATCTGAGTTACGAATGAAACCTCCTACACCGAAACTACCCGAAGAGGGGCAATAGGATCCGTTCGAGTTGGCTTTAAACACTCCCTAATTCGGGACAGTCCAACCAATCTGCTTGGTAATAGTTGATGGAGAGACACCCAGTTTGGAGGCTTGGGAGGTTTCTCGCCAAACTGAGTATGCATACTGGGTGATGTAACTACTAATTGTCGATGTAGATTCTTGAGGGCCTCCTGGTTCGAACACCGTCTTGTTTCTGTCCTTCTAAATAATCCAGGTTGCCATGCCAAATAAAAACGGCCACGGGCATGCAAAGTTATCTCCAAACTCTGCTTGAAGCGATTGTTGCACCCACTCCACAATGTTGGTTCCTACAAAGAAAGTGATACGATAGTTAGGACACATAAAACATAGCATATACCCTTCACGTACCTGCAATCATGAAGTGCATGCAATGCAGTTTCAGGTTCTTCTTTGCACGGAGGACATATGTCAATGGAGAACACATGTCGGCGCACACGTTCCACATTGATAAGGATGGCTTGATGGGCAACTTGCCACAAGAAAGTACATGCCAGGAGGAGACTGTTCCACTTTCATATGGTCCTCCATGGCTCTCGGCTTGGTGGGGCTGATTTTAAGGTAGTGAGTTTATAAGTTGACTTTACTGAACATTCGCCAGACCCGGTACCTTCCCATATAGCCACATCATCCTCAGCTTTTGGCGACGGTACCGGAGATAAAGTAAGAAGTAATAGTATATGTAGAAGCCCGTACCCCAATTAAATAAAATAAAATAATTAAATGAAATAGAGTTACCAAAATACTCTTGAAACCCGGGGTACAAAAACCGATGCTTCGGCATACAAACATTTTCCATGAAAATGTATTAACATCGAGATGTCATAAAAGTAAATGAGATCAACCGGCTTAACAAGTAGTAAGCCATCACGGCATCACGCCGACGTAATATCACAAAATCAACTCCGGCTAACTGCCGATATAGAGATAAAATATTTATGACATCTCGAGTTATTTCACATGCAGCGGAAGATGAACTTAATAGTAATACTCAAGATAGAAAATATCATGCATATAGCCCTATGGATCCCACCGAGAGATAAAGCACAACTACCTGCTGAAGTGACTGCGTCTGATCCCCGTGTCGAAGGTATAAGTGAGTCTGCACGCTAACTAAGGTCTGAAAAACAACGGTGGCGATTATGTGAGTCGCCTACTCAGTGAACATTAAAAGTCTAAGTATACATGAAAGTGAAGTCATGCTCGTAGGGTGAGTAGCTCACGAGCACAAGTACAACATACAAGCAAATCAGAATCACATACCAACACATAAGCATCTTATTGTATTATTGTTCTTATTATTTAGATTTAATGCGATATTTTAATTATTATAGTTATTATTTTTATCATTATGGGCCCTCTACTGTGAGTCAAGTCTCGGTAGCGCATCTGATCAGATCAGGGTGTGAAACCCAAATGTCGAACCTCAGAAGGGGTAGATTCTGAGGCCAAAAAAACCACTGATAAATCTCAAGTGACCGCTAGCTACATGAGGGTGCACTCAGACACACCTAACCGGTGCGAGTCTTCCAGGGGTGCACCTACATCCCCTGGGCATGCTAAACAGCATAATGTGACCCGAGGGTACCCAACTCTCCCTCGGGGCTACCAACCGATACACAGTAGAATTTAGTATTTTATCCTTAATTACGTTTTTACATTTCTGTTGAGATACATTATGTCTTTCAGGGAAGTGTGAACTGTGTGTGTCCCTGTCTCATCCGGGCCTGCGGCCCATAACCATGCATTATCACCAAAGCAGTTTTCATAACAGTTTTTTATATAGAAATTAGGCATGTGAGAACAATCAGGTATACAATTCCAATCATCGCATGTAGCAAACAAGGCAAGTAAACAAACAAACCACACCAACACGCATTCACAAATCATATATAAAAAGACTTGTAATGTCACCTCAAAATGCAGATTATGACTTCTTCCCGGTCCGAGTCTACAGCTCCCGAGGTATCTCCCGTGCCTGAATACCGGCACATAATATAATCACTAAACCAATTTTAGGAATAAAACGTGTATGTATGCTAATGGTATGCTCTAATCGAGTAACTCCCGACCCTAATTTTCCGATCATAAGATTTCCGGGTCTAAGTCCAAAAGGATATTTTCTTCTTCCATAACTCCAATGATTAGGGATCTAAAGTTCATCGTTTTAAGTTCATTAACGGTTCTCGGGCCTAAAGCCCACTAAATCCTTAATCACAAATTCCGGGCCGAGGGCCCACTTCCTTAAGTCCCTATTTTACCGATTATGTAATTGGGCTTCGAGCCCGCTCTTAATGTCCGTAAGTTTAATTATTCGTGATTAGGTTCTAAATCCGTAACTTAAGGATCCAATTAAACATCCTAAGCTTCAAATTGAGATTATTGGGCCTGGGCTCGGTTTTCCTAAAAACCGTCCTAAGGTTGTTTCCGAGCCCAAGAGTAGATCGGCCTATGATCTATTCGTGTCGGTAAGTCTTCCCGGCCACACACTCTAACTCTCCGCTCTCGGTAAACCGCAATTCACTAAATGTATAAATATAAATATATTTCGGTAAATATATTCTAAAATTTAAGTACATGGCATAACCGAGACAAATCATAGACAATTACCGTCTAACACTCGTAAAACAAGGAATATTGTCCGTTGGCCGAACCCGAGCCTTCGCCGGAAAATTCCCGAGCCCTCGCCGGAACAGTGCGCGCTCGTCGGATTCCGGTCACCCTCGCCGGAACAGTACCCCGACACCACAAAGAAACGCAACAGTAACCTGGAAGGAACCCACAACAAGCTGCCAAAACCCCAAAACCAACAACTCACATCCCATTCTTTGAATTTCATATGCACAAACGACGAAACAGATTGAGAACTACAAGAGGTCACCGGAAAACGAATCCGCAGAACCTGATGCCGGATCCGAGCCCCAAAGTCTCAATGGTGTCAACCGAACACGCGCGCACACACACTGCCGGATCCGCCCCACAGCAGCAACCTTCAAACCCGCCACACAAACTTCTGGGCACGAACACCTCAAATTCAACACACACCCGCCGAAATCAACACTGTCAGCAGCAACAATGCAGCCACAGCAGACCCACTACCGCCCGAACACCGCGCACAGCCTCCACCACAAACCCAACAGACCCGATTAGAACACAACCCAAGCAATAACATGTTGCCGGAAAGAAAAGAAGAGGAAAAAGGAAGAGTGAGACGGAGGAGAAAGGAGGGCAAATGGACGGCGAGGCTTACCAGTACGACGACAGCGCGGTGGCGGCTGCACCTCGCACCGGCCTCCTCGTCTCAGTCGCGGGCGGTGATGGCGGCGTACACCCAAACTCGCTCTCGGGTCTCTTGGTTCGGTCACAGGTCAGGTCGTCCTCGGATCCTCGCCGTTCGACCTGCGACGGCGGTGGCTCAAAGGAAAGAGGAAGTGGGGAGGTGGCGGCGACGGTCTCTGTGTGAGGAAGGAGAAGAAAATGGAGGACGAGGAGGAAGTTGGCAGTGGCCGGTAAGAGAAAGTGGGAAGGAATTATAGGAAGAAAGAGAAAAGAAGAAGAGAAGTGGGGAACAAAGCCGTTGGGGAGTGGCGGCTGAGTGGGAAGAAAACGGCAGGAAGAAAAAAAAAAGAAAGAATGAGAAGAAAGGAAGAAGAAAGTGGAAAAGAGAAGAAAGGAGAAGGGTCGGGCTAGGGTTGGCCGCCCTAGTGGACGACCCGTCGTCCGCTTAGGCGCGGTCAACCCCTGCCTGGTCAACGTTTTTTTTTTTAACCATCAAAACGACGTAGTTTAGATTAAAACTATGATAGACGTCGTGTTTCGTTCCGAAACGCGGTTTGGGTCCGACGAAGCTCAAAAGCGACATATCACCGCCCAAAATTAATAAATCCCAAGGGAAATTAAATTAATTTTATTTCCATTACCGAAATTCGGAAAATTTTTTATAAACCCTGAAACGAAAAACCGGGGCGTTACAGTTCTACCCCACTTAAGAAAATTTCGTCCTCGAAATTCAATCATTAAGTCTGTAGGTCCTACCACGATAAGTTTCTGGTATTCTCCACCAGATGTCCAAACTCAACGCGAGATATCGCTTATGCCCTTAAGCGACGTTTCCTCCGCTTATATAAACCGAACCTAATAATTGAGAACTCACACACAACTATGGACTCACCATTAAGATCCCGTACTACCTCTGACTCAGAGGATAACAGTTACATCGGTGGTAGAGCTTTCCCGACAAGCTCCGATGAGGAACCTCCTAAGAAGCGGTTCAAGACCAGCATCATCGGCCTGAAGGAGCATATGGTGGTTCCTCCAAAACAGCGAAAGAAGCGTATAAGCAAGGAAGGACCTTCTGCTAACAAGGATGCGAAAGATAGGAAAGGCAAGGCAACAGTTGAGTCCAGCACACCACTGCAGATAATGAAGCAACTGGACACTTCACTGAAGAAGGTCCACACTGCAGTGATGCAAATTGAACTGGCCTATATGGGACTCTCTTCTCAGGTCGCGAATATACAGAAACTTGTAACCGATCTGAAACATCATGTAACTCCATAGAGTGCTTTTCCTTTGTTGTAAGATGTTTATGAAATCAATAAAATGAGCTTTCTTCTTAAATCGAAACTCTATTGCAGCGAAATCTTGTATTAAACAGATTAAAACCAGCAATAAGGGTATAAAATTAATCATAAGGAAATTATAAATGAAGCAAGACTCGTTTAATAACGTCAAAACATTAAAAGATTAGCATAAAACATGTTTCCATGTTCGGCGCCCTGGATCGATCGTGAACATCCTCGAATCCCAAAACGTATCGTACACAGTTAACGGTGATGTCTGTTAGCCTCGTGAAAAAGATACCCGTTAACTGGCAAGGCGATGATCACGGGAGCGTCCTGTGTCCCTCGAAAGACACGTTACCCACTTGTCCACAATTGTCCGTATGAGCCAAAAACGTCTGTCTCGTCCCGCATCTCTGCACGCTGTCCGAACAACTGTAAGCTTGTCGCACACGCACTCTACTCAAGGTGTGGTCCACACGGTCTAGCCACAACGGTCACGAGTGCATGTGACAAAGATGTAGGAACAAGTCTTAAGGAGACCAAGTTGAAGTAGCCCGGGAAATTGAAAATTGTAAGGTAAAGAAGGACTGATATCCTCTGGCATTTATTGCCCGAACAACAATCACATAGTGTGTCGAAGCAATAAATGAGGCAACGGTAAAATTTTAAAACGCAGACACTTGAAATTCGAACGTAATAAACACGCTCCTCCTAAGGTTATAAAAGACGGCAGAATGAGGAGTAAGTTATCCTAAGCATTTTAAAGCAACCACACACCCAGACAACGAAACCTCCAAAACTCAAGAAAAACTAAACACCCCCATATCTAGAACACAATGCCTACTCCATCATCAGTTTTCTTTGTTGAAGGTGCCAACCTTAGCAGGAGGAACCGACTGGCCTACAGTATGGTCAATGAATGTGCAGAAGAACTACCAAACGAGCTCGGCAGGATGCCTCGGCTGGTCTTCGTCGACGAGCTCTACTCATCGCGGTTCTTTGTCACTCCAATGGAAGAGGTGTTCTTCCTGGAGGATCACGAAACGCTGAGGACATCCTACTACGGATCGGCGAATACCGTGATGTTCTTCATCTCCGACAGGCTTCAGGAATTCAACCTGGAGTCCACTTGCCAGACGGTGGAGCAAGGTGCATACTACCAGCTTGCGATGACGGCTCAGAGCATACCCAGAATGACGCGCTTACCCCCAACTTGGCCAAAGGTACGGCTGCTGGTGTGGAACTGCAGGGGAGTTGCAAGGCGCGCTAAAGAGTTCTCACGTACGCTGAGGAACTTGAAGAACCAGTACAAACCGAATATGGTTCTTCTGACGGAGACACAGTGGCAACCTCGGGACGATCACGGTCTCATCCCTCTCCGTTTCCCTCAAGCTAACCGGTTTGAGATTCCTGGCCAGCGCGACAGAGGCGGCATGTGGCTCTCGTGGAGCGACAGAGTCACGGTCAACGTCAACAGCGATCCCAACAGCTTCCGTGTCAACGTCGTTCCGAACCGTTAGATGTATTTTCCATTTTAATAAAACATCAAAATCGTTGTAATATTTCCCTTTTTATAAAATATAAAATATCGAGGTCAATGTAATGTTTCCCCTTTGTAATATTATTGTTAGTTTTAATAATATTTATATTTCTGCTTAATTATGGTATAAATTTCCACTTATGTGAATGTTCCAAAACAAGCGTTGACAACACTTCATTCTTATTAATAATTCGTCCTCGAAGTCTTACATAATAACGATAATAATAGAAGAAAATCAACAAACAAAGCAAAGTGAATCCACTCGAGACATCTCATTCTTTTGGAGCGTCAGCAGCTTCCTCTCGAGTGATAGAGTACGCCCTGGGAGTCGCCACAGATCGATCAGCACCTCCACGGCCCGGGGCTCCAGAACTCCCACGACTTCCTCCCTGGTGTCCAACACTCTTGTTTGGAGCAGAAGGACCTGTACCATTAGCCACGGAGTTCTGTACGGTATACTGGGACCCACTACCTCCACTGTCACGAATCCTCTTGTAACACTCTGACTGGTGGTGTCCCTGTTTCCTGCAATACCAACACATACTAGGAGGTCTAGTCCAAGGGCCCCGCCTCTGAGGTCCAGACTGATAAGGCTTTCCTCCCGAAGACTTGCCCGGTCCACCCTGATACTTCTGTCCTCGAAACTTCTTCGAACCTTGGTAGGAAGAACCCTGTCGACTCATGTAACTTGTATTACCCGAACCAAAATGTTGCTTCTTCTGTCCCGGCATTGTTGGCTGTCTCTCCAGCTCGGCTGGCCGGGCCTCCTGCCCGATCAACTGAATCCTCTCACCATCAAAAGCAGCCTCACAAACAGCCTCCCAAGTCCGATGTCTCCCACCAGCCACTACTATCGCCAACTCGCGGCGTAGAGCGTCAACAAATCGCCTACACTGTGTTGCCTCATCGGGCACAAACTCCCTGGCGTAAGAAAGAAGAATACTGAATCGGATTCTGAATGCAGAAACTGACTCTTCGGGTCCCTGTCTCACCTTAAGAAACTGCTTCTTCTGGTCTTCCAAGAATCCAACGATAATGAACTCCTTGTAGAATCTGTCCTTGAAGTCTGCCCATGGCATCACCACTGGTCTAGGTAGGTCCATAACAAGTCCTTGCCACCAGCTCAATGCGTAACCCGTGAACTTGTGTGCCGCAAATCGAGCCTAGTGCTCTGGTGTATACGTGAATTTCTCCAAGACATTCTCCACCTGGCGGAACCAATCATCAGCTACCCTTGCGGTGATTTTCTCCCCTGAGAACATCTCAACTGCTGTCTTATCCATGTGCTTATAACCACTCTCCATACCGCCAACAACTGGTGCTACGGCAGGTGCGACCGGAACGGCTTGGGCGCCCTGCTGTTGCTGATGAAACTGTTGGAACTGCTGCCACTGTAGGAAAGCCTGAAACTGTTGTTGCATCGCCGCATCCATACCAAGAGGTACTAATGGCGCTGCATTCTGTGCTCCAGCTGCACCAACATTTCCCTGACCATCAGGGACTGGCATTACCGACACAGAGTCGGAAACATGACTAGGAAGTTCATCCAGCCCATCAGCATTGTGCCGGTCTTGCGGTGGATCCATAATGATGCCTATATGAATGTAAAATATGTCAAAATACTTTTTAAATTTCAATTTAGCAAACCGGTTTTAACACCAAAATTACTTGTAATTTAATGTCACATTTCTTTTAAAACCAAGGATCTGAAGCCCGCTCCGCTACCAACTGTAGAAGCCCGTACCCCAATCAAATAAAATAAAATAATTAAATGAAATAGAGTTACCAAAATACTTTTGAAACCCGGGGTACAAAAACCGATGCTTCGGCATACAAACATTTTCCATGAAAATGTATTAACATCGAGATGTCATAAAAGTAAATGGGATCAACCGGCTTAACAAGTAGTAAGCCATCACGGCATCACGCCGACGTAATATCACAAAATCAACTCCGGCTAACTGCCGATATAGAGATAAAATATTTATGACATCTCGAGTTATTTCACATGCAGCGGAAGATGAACTTAATAATAATACTCAAGATAGAAAATATCATGCATATGGCCCTATGGATCCCACCGAGAGATAAAGCACAACTACCTGCTGAAGTGACTGCGTCTGATCCCCGTGTCGAAGGTATAAGTGAGTCTGCACGCTAACTAAGGTCTGAAAAACAACGGTGGCGATTATGTGAGTCGCCTACTCAGTGAACATTAAAAGTCTAAGTATACATGAAAGTGAAGTCATGCTCGTAGGGTGAGTAGCTCACGAGCACAAGTACAGCATACAAGCAAATCAGAATCACATACCAACACATAAGTATCTTATTGTATTATTGTTCTTATTATTTAGATTTAATGCGATATTTTAATTATTATAGTTATTATTTTTATCATTATGGGCCCTCTACTGTGAGTCAAGTCTCGGTAGCGCATCTGATCAGATCAGGGTGTTAAACCCAAATGTCGAACCTCAGAAGGGGTAGATTCTGAGGCCAAAAAAACCACTAATAAATCTCAAGTGGCCGCTAGCTACCTGAGGGTGCACTCAGACACACCTAACCGGTGCGAGTCTTCCAGGGGTGCACCTACATCCCCTGGGCATGCTAAACAGCATAATGTGACCCGAGGGTACCCAACCCTCCCTCGGGGCTACCAACCGATACACAGTAGAATTTAGTATTTTATCCTTAATTACGTTTTTACATTTCTGTTGAGATACATTATGTCTTTCAGGGAAGTGTGAACTGTGTGTGTCCCTGTCTCATCCGGGCCTGCGGCCCATAACCATGCATTATCACCAAAGCAGTTTTCATAACAGTTTTTTATATAGAAATTAGGCATGTGAGAACAATCAGGTATACAATTCCAATCATCGCATGTAGCAAACAAGGCAAGTAAACAAACAAACCACACCAACACGCATTCACAAATCATATATAAAAAGACTTGTAATGTCACCTCAAAATGCAGATTATGACTTCTTCCCGGTCCGAGTCTACAGCTCCCGAGGTATCTCCCGTGCCTGAATACCGGCACATAATATAATCACTAAACCAATTTTAGGAATAAAACGTGTATGTATGCTAATGGTATGCTCTAATCGAGTAACTCCCGACCCTAATTTTCCGATCATAAGATTTCCGGGTCTAAGTCCAAAAGGATATTTTCTTCTTCCATAACTCCAATGATTAGGGATCTAAAGTTCATCGTTTTAAGTTCATTAACGGTTCTCGGGCCTAAAGCCCACTAAATCCTTAATCACAAATTCCGGGCCGAGGGCCCACTTCCTTAAGTCCCTATTTTACCGATTATGTAATTGGGCTTCGAGCCCGCTCTTAATGTCCGTAAGTTTAATTATTCGTGATTAGGTTCTAAATCCGTAACTTAAGGATCCAATTAAACATCCTAAGCTTCAAATTGAGATTATTGGGCCTGGGCTCGGTTTTCCTAAAAACCGTCCTAAGGTTGTTTCCGAGCCCAAGAGTAGATCGGCCTATGATCTATTCGTGTCGGTAAGTCTTCCCGGCCACACACTCTAACTCTCCGCTCTCGGTAAACCGCAATTCACTAAATGTATAAATATAAATATATTTCGGTAAATATATTCTAAAATTTAAGTACATGGCATAACCGAGACAAATCATAGACAATTACCGTCTAACACTCGTAAAACAAGGAATATTGTCCGTTGGCCGAACCCGAGCCTTCGCCGGAAAATTCCCGAGCCCTCGCCGGAACAGTGCGCGCTCGTCGGATTCCGGTCACCCTCGCCGGAACAGTACCCCGACACCACAAAGAAACGCAACAGTAACCTGGAAGGAACCCACAACAAGCTGCCAAAACCCCAAAACCAACAACTCACATCCCATTCTTTGAATTTCATATGCACAAACGACGAAACAGATTGAGAACTACAAGAGGTCACCGGAAAACGAATCCGCAGAACCTGATGCCGGATCCGAGCCCCAAAGTCTCAATGGTGTCAACCGAACACGCGCGCACACACACTGCCGGATCCGCCCCACAGCAGCAACCTTCAAACCCGCCACACAAACTTCTGGGCACGAACACCTCAAATTCAACACACACCCGCCGAAATCAACACTGTCAGCAGCAACAATGCAGCCACAGCAGACCCACTACCGCCCGAACACCGCGCACAGCCTCCACCACAAACCCAACAGACCCGATTAGAACACAACCCAAGCAATAACATGTTGCCGGAAAGAAAAGAAGAGGAAAAAGGAAGAGTGAGACGGAGGAGAAAGGAGGGCAAATGGACGGCGAGGCTTACCAGTACGACGACAGCGCGGTGGCGGCTGCACCTCGCACCGGCCTCCTCGTCTCAGTCGCGGGCGGTGATGGCGGCGTACACCCGAACTCGCTCTCGGGTCTCTTGGTTCGGTCACAGGTCAGGTCGTCCTCGGATCCTCGCCGTTCGACCTGCGACGGCGGTGGCTCAAAGGAAAGAGGAAGTGGGGAGGTGGCGGCGACGGTCTCTGTGTGAGGAAGGAGAAGAAAATGGAGGACGAGGAGGAAGTTGGCAGTGGCCGGTAAGAGAAAGTGGGAAGGAATTATAGGAAGAAAGAGAAAAGAAGAAGAGAAGTGGGGAACAAAGCCGTTGGGGAGTGGCGGCTGAGTGGGAAGAAAACGGCAGGAAGAAAAAAAAAGAAAGAATGAGAAGAAAGGAAGAAGAAAGTGGAAAAGAGAAGAAAGGAGAAGGGTCGGGCTAGGGTTGGCCGCCCTAGTGGACGACCCGTCGTCCGCTTAGGCGCGGTCAACCCCTGCCTGGTCAACGTTTTTTTTTTTTTTAACCATCAAAACGACGTAGTTTAGATTAAAACTACGATAGACGTCGTGTTTCGTTCCGAAACGCGGTTTGGGTCCGACGAAGCTCAAAAGCGACATATCACCGCCCAAAATTAATAAATCCCAAGGGAAATTAAATTAATTTTATTTCCATTACCGAAATTCAGAAATTTTTTTATAAACCCTGAAACGAAAAACCGGGGCGTTACAGTATATGCGACGGTAGGAATGGCCGAAGTTGCTCCATATCCCATGTGCCATCCAAACCAACACAGGACAATATATCTCGACATAGAGGGTCATCTGGAATCTGCTGTATAGCTTGGGAAAGGAGGGTGCCCTCATTTCCAACCCAATTATCGGTCTAAAAACATGCATTCCTCCCATTTCCCCCTATCCACTAGGTGCTTGCTTTCAGAGTTGGCCATGCCTTGCATAAACCTCTCCAAACATGGGAGCATCTTCGACCGGAAACCATTGAAGGTAAGAAGTTATAATCTTTTCCATATTTTGATTTTAATAATCTAACCCATAATGAGCCTAGTTGTGTTAGAAATCTCCAAGCGAGTTTCACTGGGAAAGCTTCGTTTGCTTGCCTCATGGATCTAAGACTGAGGCCCCCTTCATCCTTCGGCCTGTAGATCTTCTCCCAACTTACCAAGGAGGGTTTGCGTTCCTCCTTAGATGAGCCCCAAAGGAATTGTCTGTCATGCTTATCGATATCATCATATGTTAAGACTAGAATAGACAACATTTGCATTGTATACGATGGAATGGTTTCTAACACTAATTGGATTAGAGTAAGTCTTCCTACAAAGGAGAGAGATTCCCACTTTTTCTTTGATAAATTCAAGGGTTTTGGTACTCGTTCGGCCATGGATGAGTGGGATGCCCAGGAACTTTCCAAGTTGATTGGTACGGGGTATTTCGTACTTGTTGCTAATAACACGACCCGAATTCTTAGGCACATTCTTTGAGAAAAATATCTTGGAATTGGGACGGCTCATCCTCTGTCCTGAACTTAGACAAAATTCTTCAAGACATTTGAATATGATGTCAGCTTGTTCCATACTTGCTTCAGCAAAGAGAACCAAGTCATTTGTAAAAAATATGTGAGAAACAGGTGGTCCATTTCTTTTAATAGTGAAGGGTATCTAATGCTTCCCGTTGAACTCAACACTAATCACTGGGAAAGATGTTCCAAAATAAAAAGATAAGGGGATAAGGAATCTCCCTGTCTTAGGCCACACGATGGTGAGAAAGAATCTGTTTTTTCTCCATTCTAGAGCACCTGTATAGAGTTAGAAGAAAGACAAAACATAATAAGGTTTATAAGGAAGAGGGGAGACCAATATCATGTAGGGCGTCCTGGACAAAATCCCAACGAATCTTATCATCTGCTTTCTCTAAGTCAAGCTTTATGGCTATGAATCCTTGATCCCCTCATTTGATATGCATCGAGTGAATAATTTCTTGGACAACAATTATGTTGTCAGTAATCTGTTGATTAGGAACAAAAGAAGACTGGAAGGGAAGAACAAGATTAAGCATCAGAGGTTTTAGTCTGTTGACTAATACCTTTGATAATAATTTATAAACAACATTACATAAAGAGATAGGACGGAAATGTGAAAAGGACTCAAGGTTTTGTAATTTTGGGATCAAGGCCAGTAATGTTTTGTTAATAGATACGTCAAACATACCATTAGCTAATGCTTCGTTTACGAACTTTCCTAAGTCATACTTCACTGTATCATAATTTAGTTGAAAGAAGGAAGTAGGAAAACCATCCAAACCTGGGGCTTTATGAGGACCCATTTCAAAAAGAGTTTTTTTTAATTTCTGACTCTGGTGCTAGACTTGTGAGGGAGGAGAGAATGTCAGTGTGGATAAAGGGAAACCGTCCCCTGATAGAGTAGGTTGGAGCACTCGGGTAATTAGTACCAAAGAGCTGTTTGTAAAAAAGAACGGCTTCAGATTGGAGAGTAAATGTGTCAAAGCACCAATCTTGTTCGTTTTTCAGCCCATCAATTCAATTCCTTCAGCATTGGGTGATGGTTGTTGCGTGGAAAAATTTTGTATTCATGTCCCCTCTACTAATCTATTTGCTCCTTGGATTTTGGAACCAAATAAGCTCCTCCTGAAATAGTACTCGATCAAGCTCCAGTGTTAATTGTTTTTTTGTTTATCGCAGGGAAGATCCACAACGGTTCTCATCCTTCGCCTTATTAATTGCTTCCAATCATTTTAAGAGGTGGACTTCGTTTTAAACACATTTTCGAAGATAGTGGAGTTCCATTTGGTTAAGGACTTGGCAAATTTACGTGTCGTTGCTGCGATCAGTTCCTCTAGGGTCCAGTTAGAGGCCACAACAAACTTAAAATCTTCATGCGTGGCCCAGACAATTTGGAATCTAAATGGCCTGGTCCTTATGTGCGGCATCCTGCGTTCAAGACTGACAAGGAGGGGAGCATGGTCAGACTTGGAGCAGATGAGGTGTTGAATAGTGGCCTTTGGAAATTGAAGTCTCTATTCAGCATTGGAGAGGCCTCTATCCAGACGTTTTTGAGTTGTATCCCTCTCCCATGTAAAGGGCGAGCCCATGAATCCGAGGTCAAGTAGATTGCACTGTTCTATGAAGTTTAAAAATTTATTATAAACTCGAACATTGGAGATGAAGCATCTAACACTCTCTAAGGCGCGAGTAATAACATTAAAATCTCCAACTAGCAGCCAAGGTTCCTGAATCTCGGCTGCTAGTTGCTGAAGTTCCCTCCATAATAGGTCATGACAGGAAGCAGTGGGACTGGCATAAATTGCTGTAAAGAGTCATTCCATATCTGTCTGCGCCTTGACTTGGGTATGTGTGAACTGCCGATTACAATGGAGAGCATGTAGCGATACCATTGCTGATTTCCAAACAACCTAGAAGCCTCCCGAAAAGCCACTGGGATTTACGATTATGTTTCCATCAAAGCCCAAAGTCTGTAGGAAGCCTTCAAACCGATTGAATTCTACCCATGTTTCAAGTAGAACTATAATACAAGGTTGATGTGTGAGAATTAGATTCTTGGTAGCACGCTGAAACTTCTTGCTACCTACACCTTGAAAATTCCAAATAATTGTGTTGTAACTATCCAAAAAAAAAGATAATAGATAGAGCACAATACTATTTACATACTGAGAAGGGCAGTAGGGGTGGATTCTGCCAAGATATCAGGGTCCTAAGGTACCTGTACCGTCGGCTAGGGTGAGGATTCAACCCGTTCTTCATGCATGTCAGGAGGGGAGTGCTCCATGGCGAGGTCCTGCACTTCAGAGATTGGGGCTTCTAATGGTGCCCGAGACTTTTCTTATCAAAGGATATGTCTACGGGTTGGGCACTAATGTTAGATGTTGGACGGGAGGGGGGGATCCGGGACTAGGCGGAAAGCTTGAAATGAGGCCCAAAGCTAATGAGGGGTTGTTCTCAGTAACAGGTGGTGGAACATGAGTGTATGGTTTGGTCTTGGGAATTCCTAAGAGGCCATGGGCAATTTTGCCAATGGTAGAGGTAGCGTGGGGCTAGGGTTTCTCTTAATGACTATCTTGGGTTTGGCAGCCTAGGGTAACGCTGGTACTGGGTAGAGGGTTTCTGGGTAGGGTCCATTGAATAACCTAGTATTCAATTATTGACTGAGCCCGAATTAGGGTTGGCGTGGTCTGGGGTGATAGTGTTGACATCATGTGGGTTCTGTGGGGCTGGAGTGGGGGCGAGAACTATGCAGGTTGGTGGAGGTTTCTTAGAAAGGGGTGCTGTCACCGGATCCGCCACAGATTGCGGGATAGATTCCTGCTCTGGAGAGATCTCGGTTATAATTGTATTTCCTTTATCAGACACTGCATGCCTCTCAAAAGGTAATGTAATCCTAAAGCACATCGAAATGTGAGCCGGATTTATTAGTGTTGGAATTTTCTTTACTGGTTCCAGTTTCCTTATTCGATTGTCCATCATTGGTGCATGGTGACCTTCGTTTTTCAGCCGGCGATCATCCACTCACCTCTAGGCTACCGGCTGGTCACCGAGGACGGTTGTTGCACTAGTGTACTTGCCGCACAAGGGTTCTGCACCAACTGCTTACCAGTCTGCATACCATCAGGAGTTGTTTATGTCAGAGAATAATTTGGGCATGTGTGAGAACCCCGCCCAAAATCACTTGGGCCTTCTCACCTAATCCTTTCACCTTCTTCCTCGGGTCAATCCCATATCATTGGAGTCGCCACCCAAGTTTTATTAAGGGCAAAACTTGGGAAAAACCTTCGTATGACTCCTCAGGCAACCGGCCATGGCGAACCAAAGATATGGGATCGGGGGTTCGTCACAGATGGGAAGGTGTTAGGCACCCATCCGTGTTGGGTCGAAACCTTGTGCAATCAAAGAGCATAAATGTGCCTTGTTCAAGTGTGCAAGAGTGTGGAAAGTAACTAAAAGGGGGGAGAAAAAGACTTGGCTTGCATCCCGTTGTGAAATCGAGACTATCTACGTACCCGAGTGATCGGGGTCAAAGCCACGTAGTTCTAAACATGGCATACAGTGGCCACTTACATCATCAAAAGCATCAACAATCAATCACCAAGAATCAATCAAAAAGGATTTAGGATTACCTTATGTAGCCCTCCTCTAGCTCCTTGCAACGGGTTGAGTTCTACACCCACCTTCTTGCCACTCCTAAGCTCTATGGTTGATCCTCTTCTTGATTCCTCCTTGCTAGACTACTGCTTGATGCTCCCCACAAAAATCCTCCAGAGTTTCTGCCTTAGAAAATATTTCTAAGCTTGGAGAAGTAGAGTTTCTCCAAGCAAGATAAGCTTATGGGTGTGTATGTGAGAAAATTGTGTGTCCTTTGAAATGTGTGTAAGGGGCCCTATTTATAGTGTTCTGGGAAGCCTAGGGGCGTGGACCTGCTTAATGGTGAAGATTATGCCCGAAAATCTTGTCCAAAAGCACGTGGGATCGAAAAAGAAACAAAAATAGGAGATTTTCGGAGATCCTAGGCACCCATGACCGCCATGGCCGGCGGTCATGGCTTGGATGACCGCCATGACTGGCGATCATGGCCACAAGACCTCCAGGGCTTGTGGCCATCCCGTGATGACCGTCGGGCCCTCCCGGTTTTGTGCGTTCTTTCCTTTTTTGCTCCTCAATCCCCCTAATCCAGCTCTGATTTGATCCTACCGCGTAATCAACCCCTATTCTACCCAGAATCACTCGATTACTTGATTAACACTCCCCCAATTCATTACATAATCAAAAGATTACACATTAACACCCAAAATCATACCAAAAACACAAAATCTACTTAAATAATAATTAACTCTGATTTTCTACGAAAATCAGAGCTAAAATTGATCTGCAAGAAATGTGTTAATGGGCTGGACAAACTCTGAAGAATAATTAATTTGGACCCTTAAATCCATTCCTATCCCAAGAATAAATCATCACAATATAATTGGATCAAAAACAAATAAAAGGCCCAAAGCAACATATTTTAATGCACATAAACCTTATTATACATTTTATCCTACGATTAAATCATCTCATTAATCCTAGGATCAAACACATGAAGGTTTAGATTATCAAAATACATTAATTCCACTAAGTTAAATTCCTATCATGCCTTCACTCAAAATCAAATCATCTCATCAACCTTGAGCTTAAGCATGTCTAGAATCTAATTTTAATGAAATGTTCGTGGGTCAAATTTGGATGTTCACAGATGCCCCCCGTTGATGAGTCCTTATAGACTAAGGACGAAACAACGCAAGACAAGAACAACCAAATTTGAATGATTAATGTATGTGGTGTGTGGCAAGGGTTTGGAGCATCCCATGCTCCGCTTCGGGAATCATCTCAGCCCGAAGGTTTGAGGGACTGGCCCTCGGTTTGTGGGAATCATCTCATCCCAGTTTCATGGTTGTCGGAAATCATTTCATCCTGAAGGTTCGGGATTTATCTCCTTGGGGAAACTTTCCTTTTCTCTCTTGAAAATCTATCATCCTTACCCTAGAGGGATTTTTTCTAATGCACTATCGGCATGGTACCCTAAGTCGGGTTTGGTTACGTATTCTCACTTCAACCAGGGTGCTTTGCCTCCACACCATCGTTTGTCTTTCTTAGAGGGACATAGTCAAAGAGACTAAAAGAGGTATCAAGAGATCTTATCCATGAGGATATAGCCAAGCGACTAAAGGGGGATCAAGAGATCTTATCCATGAGGATGTAGCCAAGCGACTAAAGGGGAATCAAGAGATCTTATCCGTGAGGATATAGCCAAGCGACTAAAGGGGGATCAAGAGATCTTAAGATTGGAGGCTTAGCATACCCCTTACCCACAGCTGGAAGTCTACTCTATTTCTCAAGCTCACCGGTCCATAATCAATAAAGGTTCAGGTACCGTGCCCCTAATATCATTTCACAAAAGGGTTTGGCCTAATAACTCGTTCTATTGAGAATGCCCATACTCAACAACAAAAGTTGGGGCTTACATCTCCTTGAATGCCCAAGCTCACATCTCAACTCATCAACAAAAGTTGGGACTTACATCTCCTCGAATGCCCAAGACAACACGCATCAACTTAAAAAAACTTGGGCCATATATCTTCTCAAGAATGCCCAACATCAATAAAAAACTGGGGGTCGCCGTACCCCTAGGGTCTGCGAGTGATCATAGTGTCTATACCTCGAGTGCGGGCATGGCATGCCCGTTGTTCTACAGACAAAGTCTTCTAAATATTTAGGCATGCCTTGACCCTCTAGCCATCAACCCCAGGAAATGTAATTCTATGTCAAGTGATGAATTTAAGATGTTGTCACTTTCATTGATCATTTGTCCTCAACCAAGTCTACCTTCTCAAAGAATCCATATTCTACTTGTAAATGATGCATGAGCATGTCTAAGTGTGTCGTTTTTTCAATGCATGGGGATGCCCCTAGTTCCTATGTGTTTGTTGGTGTGTCAATGCTCCTAGTTTATACATGCTTGTTTTTAGATGCAAGTACCCCCAAATTCTACAATGATGTGTTTGCCTCTTGAATGCAAGTGCTTTCTACTTCCATATGTATGAATGCGAGTGCGATCTTATTCCTAGAGGGTGTGTTTGGATGCAAGTGCCCCTAATATGATGCATGAGATTTGAAAAGCATTCGAGCCAAAGTGAAAGTTAAGCAACTTGGGAAAAGGCGAATTATTTCATAAAAGCCTAAAGCTTCATATGAAGGATCCTTAATGACCATGAACTATTTTCTTCGAATAAGAACCCCATGAGTGGTTGACTAAAAACTTCTAGATGCTTGAGATATCGTTTTGCAAAGCGATGGGGCCGGAGGCAAGGAGACTTTTTGAGAGCGGGCGAGGTTCAGACACTTCTTTATGGCCAGTGGCTACTCTTCCTATTTTTGCCTTAACTTTTGCCTAGACCGTCCTTTCGGGTTTTCAATCTAGCAGGCGTGTCCTAACTTTTGCCTAGGTCGCCCTTTCGGGTTTTTAACCTAGCGGACTTTTTTCTTTTTTTCACTTTTTTTTTTTTGCCTTTTTCAAGGGAGTAGCAACCACAAGACCTTGGAGGGACACAATCATGATGAGTCATAGGAGACATGTTTGAGAAGCCGTTGAAGAGGTAGGCGAATGGACAACCAGAGCTGGCTGGAGACCAAATAACAACCTTGAGGAAGAAAAAGTGTGCTCGAGGGAGAGGGATGACACTTTGTCGATCTTGAGAGACAGAGCCCTAAAAATTTGCATTTGAATATCCTTGTGGTATATTTCACCTTGAGATGCAAGAACAAACTCCAATCTTGTCCATTGAACCAACCTAAGAACCGATTAGACCGGGCCCGTTGCCGGGTTACCTATGTATCTGTGGGTGTGATGTTTGATTTGAGATGTTTGTCAAGATAGTGTCTCATAGGAAGTCGAATTTGGTAGGTTTATAGAAGAACACTTGTCCTTTTCATTCATGGCTTCCTCTTAATTTCAGAAAAAAATAGGTGATGAATCAATCATTTAGGCACTAAGGGACACTTTTCCTTTCCTCGTTTTTTCTTTCTTTTTCTCTTTTTTTCTTTTCTTTTTTTTTTCAAGGGAAATGACCCATTTGGACATGTGCAACTGGATAAAACTCTTTAGGAAACTAGATTCATTTTTTGGAAGCAATTCTTTTAGACAAGTGTCTGAAGTGAATGACATGGGGTCTACATAAATGTTGGAATGGGTAGATGTTTGAAGGTTAACTTGGGTATGTGTTTAAAGATTGACAAAGGCAAGTGTTTAAGTAGGAATGGGTTACACCCACAGAATCAGGTCTTCGTAGTTCTTTAGGAGGTTCTCGGGTTGAGTCAATGGACTTTCATGAAATTTATTAAATTCTTGCCACACAAAGATGAGGGGATAGAATTTTATTCCTTGAGAGGAACTAAAAGGTACATTTATTCAAATGCTTAAAAATAAAGTGAGTCTAATGGGATTAAACCATCACTCTTTATGAAAATTTAGACTCTCTCTACTCTCGATTCATCAAGATCTGTGCATGGTAGGCAATGTCAACAACCCCTTATCGATCAAGTTCTGAATGGCATGGCGCAAGCTTCCACAGTTGTCAACTGTATGTCCTCGAGTCTGGTGATACTGAAACACCCGTGTCCCAGTTTAACAATAAAATACCAAACTCAAGGAAATTACCAAAATACCCCTGAAACCCGGGACACGAAAACCAATATAAACAATATCCAAAATCCTCAATAAAACGAGATGTCAAGAAGAACATAATAATCCGGCTTAACAAGCCACAAATCAACCCGGCACCCTGCCGAAACATCATCAAAACATAAACCCGGCAACCCGCCGATAATGTAATCCAAAATCAATAGACATCTCAATAAAAATCCAATGCAGCGGAAGAAATAAATGGAATAAAAATATGAGAAGCAAAACAGTATGCATGCCGACACTATGGATCCAACCGGGAGAACAAGCACGGCTACCTGCTGGGATGTCCACGTCC
>JAKUCV010003618.1:0-20346 GCA_028386065.3 Turnera subulata
CTGCCTGTACAGATTATCAGTGAAGGTATATCGGGTATCCGGACCTCTGAAACTCAAGAACACATGATACTGAACTGATTGAGGGTTTGCAGAGGAGGAGGCCTGCTCTTCTTCTGCTTCTAAGGATTCTATAATAGCCATTATTCAAGAAGAACAGAAAGATAAATGTAACTGCAAGAAGAGTATTAGCTAGCAAATGAAAGGTTTCAAGACATAAAAAAGAGAGAATATGGCTAGGAATTATAATCGAATACGAAGAGTATAATTAGCAGATGAATTGAAAGAGGGAATATGGGAAGCTTTCAACTGGGGAAAGAAAGAAAATGATTTAAGATTTATAATGGAATGTCCTGTAAAGTTCAATGTAATTTCATCTACGCCTCAACATCGAAGTTTCCTGGAGGGGGCTGGGCTGACTGATAATGCGTTTTAGCTTTTTTTTTTTAAAAAAGCTATTGACTTCTCCGCCACCCACCAACAAATTAATAATAATAAATTACAGACAGAAGATCACCTTTAGAAAATTTAATTTGTGTCTTTCTTCTTTCTCTTCTTTCCTCCCTATGCACACCTTTTTCACCAAAAGAATTCGTTTTAATTTCTTGGCTCTCTGCGCATGCCTATCAAGGTCAGGAAAATGATGAAACCACTACTTTTTTTTTGGTGAAAAAGTGTTTATATTAAATTAACTCATGAAATCACGAACAACAGTGGCGCCATTGGCGTCGTCAACCAATAGTGGCATACAAAACTCTGGAGGGATATCATAGGTTACACAACCCTCAGCCAACGAAAGAGCTCTCTTTGCTAAGCAATCAGCTACAAAATTTGCTTCTCGAAAAACATGTCTGAAAGTTACACACCAAGGTTGTTGGAGTAGATGTCGAATGCATTCCATTACAGGAAGGGCTGAGAAACGGTTAACTCGTCTTTCAAGGATGAGATCAATGACTTCAGAGTTATCCACCTCAACTTCAATGGAAGGAAGACCCAAACTGGATGAAATTGTTAAAATATCAAAAACCGCCCATAACTCCGCTAGGAAGGGACCACAATGGCGGAGCCGGTGCATAAATCCCTGCACCCAGCGCCCAGAGGAGTCTCGGATAGCTCCTCCTGCTCCGGAGCGGCCAGACGTGGGGCAGAAGGAGCCGTCTGTGTTAGCTTTAAATGCTCCATGTGTTGGTGGCTTCCATCCGATCTCGACGGAGTGAAGTTCTCGTCCGGATCTTGCCTTCGTGAGCTGGGATGTCTCACGCCACACCGAGTATGTGTAGTGCACAATAGTGTCACTCAGGTGTACCGGATCCTCATTAGTACCGTTGGGTTCGAACACTAATGAATTCCGGTTCTTCCAAATGAGCCATGTTGCCATGCCGAACACAAGTGTCCATGGGCACCTCAGGTTATGTCCGAAGTCTGCCGTGAGGGATCGATGGAGCCATTCCTCCACATTGTGACCTGCAAAGAAAGATTGTCGTGCATTAGGTCGTAGAAGTTGGTTCCAAGTAATTTGTACATACCTGCAATCACGCATAGCGTGCAACACAGTTTCGGGATCCTGCAGGCATCGTGGACAAGTATCCACCGCAGCCATGTGTCGACGCACTCTCTCGGAGTTCGTGAGGATAGCATTGTGTGCTAGTTGCCAAAGGAATGTACGCACACGAGGGAGTCCATTCCATTTCCATATTGTACGCCAAGGTTCTTTTTGGTTATCCCCAAGGTTCTGCATAATAAGCTTATACGCAGATTTAACCGAGCATTCACCAGACCCAGTGCCATCCCATACAGCTATATCCTCACCATCAGTATGCGATGGGGTGGGAGACAAGGCAAGTAGCCCAAGAATCTGGGGAGGCAAGTACTGTCGTAGGCAATCAGTGTCCCATGAACCATCCGGGCGTACATAGGAACGAACATCTCTAAACTTATGATCATCCGGTACAGGTTGGGTGGCTTGTGAGAGAAGGCACTTCTCATTCCCTAGCCAATTATCCATCCAGAACCGTGTGTTACCACCATTACCAACAATCCATGTGGTGCCTTCTTGTAGGGTTGGCCAAGCCTTGCAAAGGCCTCTCCATATGTGAGAACAGCGAGGACCTGAAACCATTTTGGGTAAAAAGTTAGTTCCATTACCATATTTAGCTTTCAATAGTCTTACCCATAAAGCATCAGGCTGTGTCAGAAATTTCCAGGAAAGTTTAACTAGGAAGGCCTCATTAGCTTGTCGCATCGATCGGAGTCCAAGGCCTCCCTCGTCTTTAGATTTACAAACTTTGTCCCAGCTTACTAAAGAAGGTTTACACTCTTCTTTAGTGGATCCCCATAAGAATTGGCGTGCTTGCTTGTCCACTTCATCACAAACTGAGATAGGAACAGATAACATTTGCATGGTGTAAGATGGTATGGCTTGTAAAACTGATTGAGTCAATGTTAGCCTCCCTGCAAACGAGAGGGTTGATGCCTTCCAACCCTTTAGACGATTCCCCACTTGTTCCTTAATAAAATCAAAATTTTTTGCACTGGTTCGGCCATGGATTAAGGGAATGCCCAAGTACTTGCCAAGTTGATCCGTACGGGGGATACCGCATTTCGTACTAATGGCATTACCAAGACTTTGGGACACATTTTTAGAAAAGAAGATTTTGGACTTAGGCTTGCTAATCCGCTGTCCAGAGCTGAGGCAGAATTTTTCAAGACATTGGGAGATGACATCCGCCTGTTCCATACTAGCTTCAGCAAAGAGCACCAAGTCATCTGCAAAAAACATGTGAGATAAGAGAGGTTCAGATCGTTTGATAGAGAATGGTAGCCATCTCCTATTTTGAACCTCAAGGGTGATTGCTTGGGAGAGGCGCTCAAGGCATAATACAAAGATATAAGGTGAGAGGGGGTCTCCCTGTCTAAGACCACATGAGGGTGAGAAACTATTAGTTTTTTGGCCATTCCACCTATGAATATCAGTATGTACTGGCTATATACAAATAATACTATAAGATTATGGCATAGTGTGGTTGCAGTGGGTGAGAATATGTTGTATAGTTGATAGGACAAAGAATAAAACCTGCAGCGCGTGCTTGTTTGCCATGGACTCAAGAAAGACACCCACATTATAGAATTACTACGATTCACAGGCAGAAGGAAAGAGAAAAGCCATTAAAGGAAGATGAATTCCAATCTCCCCTTTTTTTTGGTGTCTGTCTTTCTTGAAAGAGACCTACTACTTCCTTGAAATTATAGCATCCAACGATTGCAATCACAATAATCTAATCACTTATTACTGCATTACAGTTCTTTTTTATTATCTTAAGTTATATATATGGTCACTCATTTCATTTCTCTGCTGAAACCTCTGAGCATTTGCTGATTAAATAACAGTCAGTCTCTTTCTGCTTTTCTTTGAATGGCTATTATAGAAAACCCCACTGGGACCCGACCGGGTCTACAAGTTCTTAAGTGCCCGTTTGGATCGTGGGTTTCAGCGCGCGGGATTGGGATTGATCCCGAACTCACTGTTTGGCGGAGCGTTTTTGGAGGGCGGGGTCGGGAACGGGTTGCGATACAATCCCACGAACCCGGGATTGAGGCCTCCAATCCCGAATTTTCAACCCACCCCAGGAGGCCGGGATTGAAAACCCGGGATAGGGATTGAAAATGTGTGACGGGCGTGTCCCTGCCAACTTTTCATTAATCCCATTTTACCCCGCTTGTATAAAAGCTTTCTTTTCTCGTTTGGAGAGGTGGAATCGAGCCCGACACTCTCCCTCTTCCTCCTCACAGGTCTGCTGCTGCTCCTCTCCACCTTCTTCTTCTCTTCTTCTTCACCCCGATCCATGGACATCAGAAGCGTGCTTGTGTGGTTTTTGCATGAAATCATGTGCTTAAACTTGCTTCTTCCTCTTCTCCATCGTTTCTTCTTCCTCTGACTCATCAAAATCTTCTTAAAATCTAAAGCCCCAAATCAAACCCCAAGAACCCTAATTTTCACTTTCGTAATTGAAGATGCAATTGGGTCATAATACTGCCTTAAGATGATGCTATCATTCATTTAACTTGGATTCATCACTAATTCACCATCTATTTCAGTTGTGTAGGTGAATTGAAGGTGGATTGAAGTTCGGGGGGCTCGACGGGTTGCTCATCTCCGGTGCTCAAGGTAAAAAACTAAATGCCCTCCTCATATGATGATTTTGGTGGTTTTCAATTTCCCCTCACCTGTCTTCCTCTTCCTCTCTACTCTCACTCTCACTCTCACTATTCTACCGCAAATGCTATTCCTGCAAATCCACAATTAGCCGTTAATTTGGGTACAATTTATCACTGAAATGCTAATTACCCTCTATTTCTTGTGCTTTGTTCTTAACACAGGCCTTGAGGGTTGTCCAAACACAGGTTGAAAGTGCTCTTTGGCTACGTACTGCCCACCTCTCGGTAATGGTTCTTTCCTTTGTTCTTCTTCATCTGTGAACTGGGTTCCTATCGATGCACCTGGCAAAGGATGTTAGTTTGAGTTTTGCTGCTTATTTTTATGCACTACTGCAATCTTCTAGGCTCAGGAGTTGCTCAGTCATTTTTAGGAACTCGGGGGATATCATTTACTTTCAAAAATTATAGAGATTTCGATAGAAAAATCTCTAGTTTTTTTCTTATGTTTCCCATGGTATCAGTTGTCTTGAAGCAATGATTTCCCATTCAAGTAGGATTACTTGTCCTTTCCCATATGACAGTAAATATGTTTAATTTCTTCAAAATCCAGCAAACATTCAGCCTTTGGGTCTGCTTATTTTATTAGCTGATGCATCAAACCCCACTAATGTCATATTTATATTTCTATCCTTAAATTAGGCTAGGGACTCTTTCAGTTATCTAAATTTGCCTGCTTATCCCAAATTTAAGTGCATATCACTGCATGCTATTAGACAAATTGTTTTTGATCTTTTCCTACAACAGCTAAAGGCAGGAGTACATTCTTGTTTGAGATATAAGGGAATGAGTTGGGAGTCATTCAGTTCCTATTTTCCTTTCTTTCTTCGTTTTTTCTTTGTTCTCTCGTTTGGGCAGAAGCTGGATCTTTTCTTCTAATGACTTAATTGGCTGCATAGATTTGTTGGTACAACAAGCATGCATACCCAGGCTATTTGTTATGTCCTGCATCAATACAAGCACTGTTAGGGTATACTTGCTATGTCCTGCATCTCAACATAGTCTTTCTGGATTGACATATACTTGTTGCTATGTCCTCCTTCCTTACTATACCTGCTTTAATTTTCTGAGGTAAGTAAAGCGAGTTAGACTGTCTTTTGTCCATGTTGAAGTCTTGTATAGTTGTTTTGTTGGTAAGAGTTTTTTGCTTTTGTAAAGGTAGATTTGGCTTCACAATGAGGGTCCATTTTGGCTTATTCTATATATATGAGCAGAAAATATAAATGAAAGATGACAGAAAAAAGAAAAAACATGACAGGGAAAGAAGTAATCGTTCGGAATATATATTTAGTGCATGATAAAATCTTTCCAACTCCATGGAGCGTGTACTCGTCTTTTGCTAATCTTTTTTGAAACTATAGTAGTATATGGTAGCATGGGACGTTGATGAGACGTTGAATTATGGTAGCATGGGCTTTTTTGGATGAGAAAATTATATTATTATAGTATATGGATATATTCGCTTGCGTGCTGCTATTATTATTATTGTATTTACTAGGCCGCCGTAATGGCATATATGAGAATTGGGTCTCGGTTAAATCCGTGGTAGATGGATACCCAAATGCCACTTTCAAAGGGTACAAAACGTACGATGAGGCGAGACTTGCTTATGTCATGAATGAGGAGCGATGAGTTCGCGAAAAATTTCAAGATGCAATCATGGGAGTCAAGTAATCGTGGCACCTACCAAATGGGCGCAGCCGTCCCAATGAAGGACACAACGCATGCCAAGCGGGGGTTCACGACTCGGGACTTGAACATGCTTCTAATTGGTGTGATTGTTGGCATGTTTGCCATGGCGTTGTTTACTTTCATGACAAAATGAAATGAATTGTAAGCTTGAATGTTATGAAAACAATTGTAGGTTTGGATGTTATGTAAACAATAAGTAATGGATGCTTCGTTGATGACATTGTGGTTTTATTTTATGCGGAATGGATGCTTCGTTCTCATGCAATTGGATTGTGTTCCATAAAATAATGCGTGTCAAAAAAATTTAACTAGGCAAAAAAATTTCATAATCAATTACAATTAGATAGGTTTTGGTATTAAATAATAATACATTTTCTAAAAATAACAATTCTATTTAAAAATTAAATAGAAAAGAAAAAATTCAATCCCAACCCCACCCCAAATCTAAACCCAGTAACCAAACACCAAGTTCAAACTCAAGGGCAAATTGGTCATATTGCTATCAAACCCAATCCCAAACCCGCAAACCAAACACAATTTTATACTGTAATCCTATCCCAGGCCTAAACCCAATCCCAACAACCAAACAGGATGGCCTGGGATTGATCCTAGGCTCAATCCCATCCCACCCTGGGTTTCATCCCAGGCTCAATCCCATCCCTGGCAACCCCACGATCCAAACGGGCCCTAAAAATCTTGCCAAAAACGCGTATTCTTAGAAAGTTGAATACGACAATGACTTCTTCACCAAGAAATCTTTCCTCTGAAACTTCATAAAATGATTGAATTACCTCAGGAAAAATTACTCAGAAATTTGATCGGCCATATCTCAACAACCAGAACTCCAATTCAATCAATTTAATCAGATTCCTTCCTCAATCAAAGCCACAATTCCCGACAGGAAAGAAGACAAACAATAATTACGATTGAGGCTTTTCTTCATGAAGGAATTAGGCTACCCTTGGCCTGAAGAAGCAACATCCCCTCCAATGATTGACTTCAAAACTTTAATGAGTTTTTTTGGAGAAGAACAGAAAGAGAGTGTAACTTCAAGAAGAGTATTATTAGCAAATAAAAGGTTTCAACCGAGAAAGAAAATGAGTGAATATGGGAATCAAATAGAATTTAAGATAATGCAGTGATAATCAATTTTGGCTTAGATTTAGGGAAGTTTAAAATCAACACAATAAGAAGCATTAATCCTTCACAAACACCAACTTCTCAAGCTCCAGTCCCCTCAAACAATAAGCCAATTCCAAAATTGAAAAACAAAAACAAAAAAAATCTCTGCAAACTCAAAAGAATCAAACTTTGCATGATTCAAAGCTAAAGATTGAGGCTTTATAAAAGAGTAGGACTGACCCGTCTGTTGCCGGAGGCTGAGAAACTTTCCGGTGGCCGTGGTTGAGAATGTGGAGGAAGGAACATTCCTTCCATGTCTCCGGGGTCTGCTGCCACTTGGGTCTCCTTTGTTACCGGTGGATGTCCCACGCGCGTACGCGCCGGCGATGGTTGCGTATTAGCTACCGATGGAGACGATTCGTCGTGGGTTATGGGTCATACGGTGACTAGCATGGGCTGGGATAGTATTGGGCTTAACTGATGATGTTAAGTTCAATGTGAAGGTGGTAATTGGGCTGGGATATTATTGGGCTTTACCATTATGTCCTTGAAATTCTCCGTAATTGGGGTTAATAGTTGATACAATTTTTTTTTTTTTCTATTCTCACAAATTTGGGGATAAGATTAGTGCATGATATGAACGTTTAAATGTCTAAATATGAAGGTTAGAAAAAAATTATCCAAAATGATCCGCTTTTGGTTTTTGGTAATTTTTTCTAAGGATTATTACATGAGTTTTTGCCTTTTAAAAAAAAATTGGAGAAAAAATTGGAAACTAATAGGAGTGATGTCTTTAAAAAATATGTTCAAGTCTTGTTCACCTTGATATAGTCAAGCAGTTCTTGTTTATGTTATCTGAATTACGAATTATCATCAGGAGGCATCAATTTCATCCTCCATTGGTTAAATTTGTTGACCGCAGCCATAACTAATTAACCTACCATGAAAATTGCATTCTTATAAAAGATCAAGAACATAGTAATATACCGATACCATATTGTTGTTTAGATATGAAGACTTATGCATATGCAAAAATAAGAAAAAGTACTTACATATTAACTCATGTACCATGTCACTTCCTCTAATCAGTGCTTGAAGGACGGTTGTGAGCACGCACTTGTCCTAACTATTTGTTCTTAAATAAAATCAACAACTCCCTCAAATTAAAATAAAGAGAAGTTTATCAACATTTTGTCAAACTAATTTTACACCCACGAATTCATTATAAAGCTAACTTAATTTGTATGTTATTTGGAGGAGCAACTTGTCTGGGTAGAATTCGAATGTCACACACTTGAATAGTATAATGATATGGTATATTGTGGTGGGTGTCTAACTTACCTAATTAACCACTATTTGACGATTGATACAAGCTGAATATTTAAGAATGCCGACGACAAGCCTTGGTCTCCATGGCTGAGAGTTAGGGTTCCTTAAGCATCAATTATTGTTCGAAATTTCGATGACTATGATTCATAACTAGGTGTCTAATTGGGGTCGGATCTGAATTAATAAGAGTAAAACTCCGAATTCGAAAAAATATGTGCATGGAATGTGCACAATTTGATACTCTAGCGTGAAGAGATTAGTCNTTGAATAGTATAATGATATGGTATATTGTGGTGGGTGTCTAACTTACCTAATTAACCACTATTTGACGATTGATACAAGCTGAATATTTAAGAATGCCGACGACAAGCCTTGGTCTCCATGGCTGAGAGTTAGGGTTCCTTAAGCATCAATTATTGTTCGAAATTTCGATGACTATGATTCATAACTAGGTGTCTAATTGGGGTCGGATCTGAATTAATAAGAGTAAAACTCCGAATTCGAAAAAATATGTGCATGGAATGTGCACAATTTGATACTCTAGCGTGAAGAGATTAGTCTTGCATCCTACGCTATATCAAGAAAAGCACCCAGATGATAACAAAACTTTAAAACGTGCAACGCCTTGGATTACTTTTTTGTCGGCAATAGTACTGGGAATGGTAGATAAATACACTACTGAAAATATTTATGTCAAAATCAAATCACCTTTTCTGTTAGCCTGTAAACGTCTCAATTATATAAGATCATGTGATTAATAATTTCGATTTTCAGAATTATAAACAGTTTAATTTTTCTTCCCCTTAATTTTGTTGGACTTGCAGTCAGTCTACATCTGCTCCTTAATTTATTTTCTAATTGATTAAAAGTTCAACTACCATGAATTATATAGTCCATGAACACGTTTTCTTTTGTCAAGATTCCTCCCCTCATTTTTCCCTAATATGCATTTATGAATTGATGACAATATAACAAAGATGGAGAATAATTAGCAAAACGAAGAGAAGCATGCATGTCTATACTCAAAATACATCGAATTATTTACAACTATTTATTGTCAAACATTGACAATTAAACACAGCAAAATGAAACTAACCCACTACAAAGTCTTACAGTCTTTTCCACATATATTAAATTCGAAATGGAATTTGATAGTGATACATAACCTCTCTCACATTTGATTAATGAACCAAATTATTTTACATTCTCCTGTTTGTTAACCATTGGCAGAAAAGATGAACAGACATTGTTGTATAATAATCTAAAACATTACAACTTTTCAACTTGTTATTTTCACACTGTATTGCACGGAAATTTCATCTGCAACAGCTTATAATATAGAGCATATTAGGTAGCTGCATCCTATTTGACACTTTTTGGCACATTCTTTACCAAATCTTCTTCCGTATTTGTGAAGCAACATTATGTATAGCTTCCTCAACATATAGTAAGTAAGGTTTCTTGACTTTACAAGCTGGTCAAGTTAGGCACTTATAATTAGAAAGGCTCAGTGCCTCAGTCGTTCATGTAAGTCACTATTTGTACTAATAACATCATTCATGGCAGCCTTCTAATTATTAGTGCCTATAGTATCAAAAAAAAAAAAAATTATTAGTGCCTAACATCATTCAAGAAACCTTACTTTTTTTTTTTTTTGATGCGAAGAAAACCTTACTTACTACATAGGTTGAGGAAGCTATACATAATGTCATTGTCCACGAATGAAACAAGGACATGCATTTTTTTCCTTTCTTGCTGCAAAGCTAATTATTCCACAGTCAACAGAGCCATTTCTATAAATCTATAGGTTTAATTATTAGTATCGGGGAAAAAAAAAAAGTCTAAAGTTTTATTTCACATCTATCGTCGGAAAGGCCATGGATCGAAGTCAAGTTTCATAGCCATGTAAGGTGTTATCGGCTAGTGGCTAGTGAACCCAAGTCAAAAAGTAAGATAAAGAGAATGAGTAAGATAAAGAGAATAAGTTGCACACACAACTTGAACTTAATTTTGCTTTGGGTCTTAGTAGCTAATTGCTTATTTGGCATTATCTGACATCAAGTATTGCTAATCTAACCTATACCTAAACAGATATGAGATAATGCATGACCTAGTTTGTGGCTTATTATTGGTTGATTTACTATATAATTCAACCTCCAGGCTCTTGTTGTCTATGCAATACATAAAATCTTAATTATTACTAGCCAAATTGTAATTAAATTAAATGTGAAATTAATTTGACAAACTTCTGCCTGCCAGATCAACTTTCTTCACTAGTTCCAATTACTTTATCCATCATTGTCAATCAATCAAGGTCCTAACTGAACATCACTATACATACTATACTTTATCTGCATTTCAAGTTTCCTAGACGTAGAATTTTAACCATGCAAAAGCCGCCATAAAAATCTTGGTCTTCGAAATTTGGTTACCTGCTCATGCAATCAACTCTTATATATACCTTGCTTTCCTCAACAAAGCTCTTCACAAAGAAATTTGATCTCATTTCTAAAAATCAAGCTCAAATAATGGCTACTTCTTTCCCTTCCCAGCTGTTTACAGTCATTGTCACATTAGCTTTGCTTTCCATCTTCTTCATCCAAATTTCCTCAGCCCAACTCTCCACAGATTTTTATGCTAAAAGTTGTCCAAAGCTGGTTAGTACAGTGAGGCCTGTAGTCCAATCTGCAGTGTCTAAAGAGCGACGCATGGGTGCTTCCCTTGTTCGCTTGCACTTTCATGATTGTTTTGTCAATGTAATGTTCTTCTCTAGCTACTTTCATGCACTCCATATATACATTCTTTTTTATATTCCGAGTTATTGGTTCAACCGGGTCGCTCCAAAACCGCCCGGGTCAACGGGTTTTATACTGTTCACTTGTAGACTCGGGTCAACACCTCTTAAAACGCAGAATAGGCTGTGGGCTACAGTTCAACCGGTAGAACCGGCCCTTCCGGTCCGGGTTTGATAACTATGAGGCTGAGGCATGATTTTCTAATTGAAAAAAAAAAAAGCCATTCAAAATTACTTTATAATTTTAAAAGTTAAAAAAAATAAATAACCTCCAAACCTTTTCAAGCACAACGAGGATATGAATTTTTTCATCATTTTATTGCAAAATGCACCAATTTAATCCTTACGTTGAATTTCTAGGATATTTTTCTTTTTTTTTTTAAAAAAGGTGAAGTGCCAATTTTTTTTTATTGACAAGTTAACAATCGAGCCCACATCGAACCAGACTCCCTAACCCGTGGGTGAGAAAAGGGTCGGGGTCAAGTGGGCTTGGTTCGAAGTGGCCTTGATTGTTGACATGTTTTTAAACCGATTTACACGTTAGCATTTTTAGGGTGAAAATTGAGCGGAAAAAATGAAAATTGCATCAGAAATTTAACACAAGGATTAGATTTGTGCCTTTCTGTAACAGGCATTGGGATATAAAAAAGGCATTAGTCCATTTTACTTCATATTTTGCTTTATGCCATATAGCATTATATTATGTACTTTGGCATTCTTTTTCTTGATCTTCGTCTGCAGTGGGCTATGAAATTAGGTAGAATCAAAACATCCAACAAGAATTTTAGCAATGGAGAAAATGATATAGTCAAGGGATCCGTATATTACAATCACGAGGGAGGTTAGATTCCATGGACCATACGCTCCAGAGTAAAGGAGATGAACTAAAACTCATTCCATGTGTTTCTACTATATAAAATTGGCACGTGATCAGTACTAACAACAATTATTTATTATTTATATGGACAACAATTATGGAGTATCACAGTATGATTTGTGTTAATTCGTGACACTTTGGAGCCAAAGAAATTAAATGCCTGTTGAAGGAAACTTAATTTCTATTATCTCCAAATAATAATATATATATACATATATCTTACAATACATATATATGAAACAAAAGTAGTTGTCACCAATTGTAATTGTTGCTAATATTTTTGAGGGTCAATCATATCATTGCATTGATCATATCAAGCAAAAGAATGAACATCATTCCTTACCAGACGTGAAGGATCTCGATTCACGAGTTCATGCTTGAAATAGTATCCCACGACATCAGCCACCTAGTTACATTACCTAAGAATATATGGCAAAGTATGAAAATTAAGAAAATATAGAAGACAATTATAAGAAGTCCTTAATAATAAGACCTAATTGAGAGGCGTCGTAGCAACGAATCCTTGATTGACTGAATAAAAACCACACTATCGGATTCAAGTATCTGCTTGTCGATCTGGAGTGAACAAGACAACTGTAAGCCTAACCAAATATTGGGTACCTCTCCATCAGGAACAACTTAAAGGGATTGGATTAAGCTTGGATGCTCATCCCGAAGTGCAACCATCAACCCATGCTCATCTTGAAGTGCAACGCCTAATCGGCCAGAAACCATATCATGCCCGCAGAGGAAGCCGAAATGAGGGATATTGTTGGTAATAAGATTATTGTTGCACCCCACCTGATACGGCAACAACCCTGGAATCCACCAGTTCCACCTCCGTAACTATCTGATTGTCCCGATCGTCAATCTCAATCAAACTCGCCGTGTAAGTCTCCTTCACCTCCTAATCTCTGCACCGGATTAGACAACAAAGAAGTAGATACACAACAAAAGGCTTTTGCAATTCCATTCTTCACCTCCTAGACTCAATTAAGGAATAGGCAACAAAGGGATTAGAATCACAAGGAATTGAATAAACGCCACAAGCAAGAAACTTGATAAGTAAACTCAAACCCTAATATAAAACCAAGAGAATCCACTCTCGATCACGATTGAATCCACAATCAAAGAAAACCTCAAAGGGCAATTTTATTCACTCAAATCAACATCACGAAAACGTAAAGTAGTAGTTCCTATTTATACTAGAACCCTAACCCTAATTCGGCATCAACCCCAAATCCTAGTCAAATTGGACTTTGACTTTGTCTCCAAGTTTGACACCTATTCTAACCCAAATATAACTAGGTTTTAATTGAATCCAACATTGAATCGAACTCAAATAAACCCAAACAACATAAACCCAAACTAATTAACTAAAGCCCGCAATAATTAAACCCAATTACATGGACTTGACCCAAATTAAAAAAAAAATTGAATTTTCGGACAGAATCTGTCCGTCGAATTAAAGTGCATTTTAAGTAAAGAAAACGGCATATTCAGCTTCTGGGATCAACCTAAAAGTTGTAGATCTTTGTCTTATCTTTCCATAGTGTCTAAGATCACAGCAATCCGAGTTTTAGAGCTCGAGATATGAATTTATTTCCGAGACTGCATGTCCAGGAATTTCCGCGCGAGTTCTTCGCGTTCTTGACTTTAATCTCTTTCTCTTCTTAAATTTTTTGTGAGTTCGAATTTTGGACTTGACTCTGAAAGTAAGCTTATGATTATGAACTTTTATCTTGTTGGAATACATCCAAATTCCATGCTTGACACCATTGCATCCTCCATGGTCGCCTTGGCGTGCATCATTCTTCAAGTTTCCAAATTCGCCTAGGTGACTTGCATCATTCCCTCCCTCCTCAAAGCGATTCGTCCTCGAATCGATACCTACAAAGTCAATAGGAGAAAATTCAGCAATATCAACGATGGTATGATCATTGTACTCACCTTGCGAACCCATCATGATGTGCAGAAGTTCAAGCTTCATGCTTCTAGCTTCTCCTCCCGGATCAAGCAACATGCAGGTAGCATTAATTTGTTCCTTTCAAAACAATAACTCAAAAGTATGCATAACAAGTAATTTATGTGGATGAAAATCAATAAAGTAAGAATTTAAATTACTCGTCATGTTATCCAATTTAGGCANTGTGGATGAAAATCAATAAAGTAAGAATTTAAATTACTCGTCATGTTATCCAATTTAGGCATTAAAGTCATAGAAAAGGAACTTAAAACCTGATACTCCCTTTTGATTGTAATCGGCGCCCTATATATAGATCCATCTTCTTCTAGGACCGGCAATCCTTTAGGACAAGCATCTTTAGGAACCTGCAAAAGAAACACATTACATCTAGAAAGACAAGGGTTAATATTAGCTTTAAACCAAGCCTCTTTGTACAAGAGTACATACAAACTCTTCTTTTCCTCATATTCAACCCTCGCATCTCTCTCATTTGAGCCTTTTAAAAAAAATTCTTTTGAGGCTTCCTTTATCTCTTTTCTTCTCTCACTCTCGGCTTCCTCTTTCTTTTCTTTCTCCTTAAATTTTTCTTTTGAGCTCTCCTCTCCTTTCGCAAGGCTCTCAGCCTTCCTCTCTAGCTCTCCTTTTGCAAGGCTCTCAGCCTCCCTCTCTTCCTCTCTTATCCATAGTTCTTCGAACGACTTCACAAATTTATCAACAGCCTCATCATAGTCATCGTAATGCTTAAGAGTTGAATTCCTAGCCTCCATGCTTCAGACGACCTCTTTATCTTTTTGCCATGCTTCCACTTGACTTTTAACATGCAATTGATCCCCATCAACTTCCTTTGGAGGCAAGGGTCCAAGTGCTATCTTCCTCTCACCCATGGTGAATGTGTACCTATTCCTTTGACCATCATGTATCACCTTCCTATCATATTTCCATGGTCTCCCAAGCAATATATGGCATGTATCCATAGGCACAACATCACACAACACTTGGTCAAAATACCGGCCAATGGAAAAAGAAACCAGGACTTGTTTGGTTACCTCAATTTCTCCCATGTCACTCGTCCTTTGTAGCCGATAGGGTCTAGGATGCTCCAAACATTCCAATCTTAAACTTTCCACCATATATGTGCTTGCCATATTGGTGTGGCTTCCCCCATCAATGATCATGCTATGTGCCTTGTCACTAATCAAACATCTAGTTTGAAAAAGATTCTCCCTCTGCTCAACTCCATCTTCCTTGACTTGAGTATCAAGCACATGCCTATTCATCCGATCAATCGCCTCTTTAAACGACATATCCAATCGTTGGAGCAACTCCCCGAAAATCCGCCATAGTAGCAGGCCTATCATTATCACTAGAACCATCCATGATGTATCACCTGCAAGAAAGTGTTAGTAGAAAAATATTTTCTCACCACTCCCTCACGTGTTTACTCTCTTGAATTGTTCTCTCGTGTTTGCACTCAATGGCAATAGATGTAACACTTAGCCTTTTACTACTCTTGATTCTGCTTCAGTTTTATATGTTAGGTTCGAATAAAACAAAATCAAGCAACCAACCAGCAACAATTTAATTCAAGAAATCAAAGAAATCCTAAAGAAGAAAGAAAGGATTATCAATTCTAGAAGCAAATTTGACTCGAAGAAAGAAAGATTGATCACACACAAGAACAAGAATATGTATGTGAATGAATATTAGCACAATTGAGCAATTATGAAACAACAATCACTCAACACAACAAATAGCTCAAATCGAAATCAACAATGGAAAAGTAATCCGGCAGAAAAATTTTGTATATCAGCACACACCAAAATTCCAGCCAGCAGAATAATTTTGTATATCAGCAGATATACAAAATCGATAAACACAGCACAGTTCCCCCTGCAGAAATCGATTTCAATCCAACAAATAATCCAACTTCTCCTTGATTTCAATCAACCAATTCACAATCAACACAGAACCAATTCAATTTCCTGCAAGAAACACTTGATAATCTTGCAATCCAAGGCACAATCCCAATTCCAACAACAAAAACCAAGTCGACTTTTCACTTTTTTTTTTATAATATGTCGACAATCACAAAGACTTTTTTTTTTGTTTTTGTTTTTGATTTTTTGGTGAACAGTAGCGTCGATGAACAGTAATCGGCGAATAGTGACGATGGACAGTACTCGATGAACAGTAATAGTGAACAGTACTCGATGAACAGTGCGGTGACCAGTAACTCGACACTTTTTTTTATAATCGACAACAACAAAAACTAAACAAAGAACAAGGAATTGAAAGGCCACGATTAAATTAAAACACAAACACAAAAAGGATATGATTGATTGAAACCTCAGCTCTGCTACCAAAAGATGATATGGCAACAGCCCTGGAATCCACCAGTTCCACCTCCGTAACTATCTGATTGTCCCGATCGTCAATCTCAATCAAACTCGCCGTGTAAGTCTCCTTCACCTCCTAATCTCTGCACCAGATTAGACAGCAAAGAAGTAGATACACAACAAAAGGCTTTTGCAATTCTATTCTTCACCTCCTAGACTCAATTAAGGAATAGCCAACAACGGGATTAGAATCACAAGGAATTGAATAAACACCACAAGCAAGAAACTTGATAAGTAAACTCAAACCCTAATATAAAACCAAGAGAATCCACTCTCGATCACGATTGAATCCACAATCAAAGAAAACCTCAAAGGGGAATTTTATTCACTCAAATCAACATCACGAAAACATAAAGTAGTAGTTCCTATTTATACTAGAACCCTAACCCTAATTCGGCATCAACCCCAAATCCTAGTCAAATTGGATTTTGACTTTGTCTCCAAGTTTGACACCTATTCTAACCCAAATATAACTAGGTTTTAATTGAATCCAACATTGAATCGAACTCAAATAAACCCAAACAACATAAACCCAAACTAATTAACTAAAGCCCACAATAATTAAACCCAATTACATGGACTTGACCCAAATTAAAAAAAAAAACAAAACTGAATTTTCGGACAGAATCTGTCCGTCGAATTAAAGTGCATTTTAAGTAAAGAAAACGGCAGATTCAGCTTCTGGGATCAACATCAAAGTTGTAGATCTTTGTCATATCTTTCCATAGAGTCCAAGATCGCAGCAATCCAAGTTGTAGAGCTCGAGATATGAATTTATTTCCGAGACTGCATGCTCCAGGAATTTCCGCGCGAGTTCTTCGCGTTCTTGACTTTAATCTCGATCTCTTCTTAAATTTCTTGTGAGTTCGAATTTTGGACTTGACTCTGAAAGTAAGCTTATGATTATGAACTTTGAGCTTGTTGGAATACATCCAAATTCCATGCTTGACACCATTGCATCCTCCATGGTCGCCTTGGCGTGCATCATTCTTCAAGTTTCCAAATTCGCCTAGGTGACTTGCATCACCACCCCATTTCTATTATATATAGTATGGCATCCAAGGTTAGTAAGTAAAAAAAAAAAACTGAAATATAAATAGAAAGAAATTGAAATTCATCTAGACCATGAGACGAATAAACTATAGAAAATGTAAGATGCTTATTGATCATAACGGATTCTAATCGGATCAACGATTTACCAGAAAACCATAAAGAAAATATAGATGTGCTATCTTTCTATTTTGTTTTTTGGTAAATCGCTGACCGACTAGATCTCATCACAATTTCCAAGTTGCTTAAGTAGATATGTCTCAACATAGATTCTTCTATGGAGCAAAATTCTAAGGAGTGATTGATCAGAAACTTTTATTCTTCAAGATATCACTGACAAATACTCATATCACAGTTTTTTTATTATAAGAATAATTGAATAGAATATGAAGTTTTTATATAGAAAATGCAAAGGGACTGTATGTACCATTCCATTGAACTAAGAAAAATTCTATACAACTTTTTATGGAAATAAAAACATTTCACAATCCGATCATGCATACTGTACTATTTGCTAGGATTGGTTTATTTGCTTTTTTGGAAGTGGTTGGTATGGGGGTCAATTATTTGCATGAGAAGTAATGTGTTATGATATATATTTGAAATGGATTGTCTTACCTAATTTGTTGAAATACACAGATATTGTTTGTCATAATAGATTTGTTTTGATACAAATCCTATCTCCCAGAGTAGATTATACAGATTCTATTTGTCATAGTAGATTAGTATTCACAATTGATCTTATCTTAATGCATTTAATGTCTTGCTGTAGTTAACTATATATAGTCTAGTATTCCATTTATTCTTTTATTTTACTATAATTTTTTTAAATGAATACATACATTGAATTTGAAATTTACCTAGTTGTTCCACTATCTTCGTTTCCCTATTTTTCTTTTATCACTTTGTGATACACGAGATATACATATAGTTTGAAGGAGTAAATTTATCTAAATTTTATATGCACCAACCACATGTGGCTAAAAATTTTTAAAAAAACTACAATACTGCAAGAACAAATAATACTATTTGCAAAAATAAAAAAAATTGCTAAGGAGTAAATTTTTGGTATGGAATCTCACGTCCAAATCAAAACAGAGAAGAATTGGATTATCTAACATATCCAAATATGCATGAATTTTTAAACAAACACCATTCTTTCATAAAAATTCAGTTTTTGTGAAATAATGAATTAGAACAAGAAATATTGCCTATGTAGTTGGGATAAGATATTGGTACTCCTACAATTCTTCGTCTTCTTTGGCTTTGAATCACTGTTGACATGTAAGATTATTGATATTCTTTTTTTCGTTTCTCATCCGGTATCCGGAGCTTTGCCCCGACTAATCCGGTTTTTGATATACTGATAAAATAAGAAGTATGAGCATGGGCAATCACACACCGAAATTATTCTAAAAAAATTAAAAAATTGTACCTTTTACTCCATGGCTGAATTCTTTTTGGATTAGTTGGTTGTGTATTTTCTGATCGGACAGGATATCAAGAGAAACGAGAAAAGACACTACTAGAATGCAGCCCTTTACTCTCGGATTTAGCAAGGGATTTTGAGCAATTTGTAACGGATTTTGGCATTTGCAACGGATTTTGTCACGGATGAAATCCCTGATTAAACCCTTCGTTGCAAATCCAGTTGTGAGGAAATTTGTGACGGACCAATTTGCGACGGATTTAGCCAGGGATCGTGCCTTACTAACTGTGACTGCCTTGTTTCCCTTGCAACTGGTCCGTGACTAAGTCCCTCACTATTTGCAAGGCATTTATTCCGTTGCAAAAATATCCGTGACTAATTCCCTCCCTAATTGCGAGGGATGGTTCCGACACAAAAAATTCTGTTACAAATTCCATCGCTATTAGTAAGGGCAACAGATTCGTTGCCACCAAATCTGTTACGCAATCTGTCACTATGTGCTTTATGCAACTATTTTTGCAACGAAATTTGGTTGGGATTTGAATGTCCATAAGTTCACAGGCATTGCTGAATCCGTTGCAGCCAGATGTAAGGGCATACCAATACGGTTCAATTAGGCCTTTTGCCATTCAATCCTCATTCAATCCACATTCAATCCACATTCAATCCTCATTCATTCCACACAGCACAAGTAGTTGGATAAACTCATTACCATAAACATAAACTTGAAGTACAAACACATTCCCACAAACATAAACTTGAAGAGCACAAGTACTTGGATGAACACATTTCCATAACAAAGACTTCAATCTAATACATAACTCGGAAATTCAAAATATGTTTAAGAGAGACATGAAAAATTCAAGTACTTGAAAGTGTGCTACTAAACCGAATATTTAAGTATCTAGAGGTTGCTGGTGACAAAAACTAGCACTAGCACCAAAGGTTACTGGTGTGAACAAAATTGTGACTAATTAGGATCTCTGCATAAACTCACTGGTGTGAACAAAAGCTGAGAAAACCAGGCACCAGAACTTGCACCATGCTCTCTATTACTGCAGCAATATGCATACACTAGTCCTCTGTGACAGTAAACAAAATAGTGCATGAGCTCACAAATATTCACAGGTGGTGGAGGAGGCATTGCAGTCTTTGAAGTCTTCAATTTTTTAGCCCTCCTCACCTTTTGCTTGCCTCTTCCTGTCATCTGAAATAATAGTACAATATTTAACATTGTTAGAAATGTGAAAACAACGTAATGAAAACGGTAACATAAGCAACAAAACATCAAACAACATAATTGAAAGTGTGGTCAACTTTGAACCATTTACAAGTCACTGTCATCCGTGTCATCATCTTCATATGAGCCTTCCCAATCTTCATTTCCATCCAAGACATTGTCAGCATTGTCTTCCCGTTCATCATCACTATCATCTTCCCAATCTTCCTCATTATTCTCTTCCCATTCCTCCTCAGTATTCT
>JAKUCV010003619.1:0-10797 GCA_028386065.3 Turnera subulata
AACGCTTGTGATTATACTCTGTGTTCACAAAAGTTATGTGAAAACCTTTTATGTGCAAGAGCTTTGCCAATTTGAGCAATGTCTTGATGTGGCCTTGAACTGGACCTGGCACTAAAACTACATGAGGCTTCCCGGCTGCTCCCATCTCTCAACTCTCTTTGTTTGATGAGTTTTGCTTTGCGTTCTCTGCCATATGCAACTAGTGATTCTGGTTTTTATAGTACTAAACATGGCCTTGATTGTTGGAATTTTATTACTGCAATTTGACATCTTCCTGTAAGTTCTTGGATTTAAAAAATTCTATGGTAACAGATTCATGAACATTAGACAGCCGGCGAGTAAGAGAAGACTCAGCATTTTGATTCCGAAAGTGATTAATTATATTTCTTTAGTACAGGAAAGTGATTGATTATTGTGGTAAACCTTCTTTTATCACCTATTTTGGTAAACTGATTTCATGTCAAGCTAAAACAATATATTCTAGACCCCAACTTGCATACATATAGGATAATAAATGCTGCAGGTGAAGAAAGAAAAGTTTTGATCATTACTATACAATTAGACCAGCCTGAAATCTTCTCAAATCTGATGTAACATCAAAGCTACATCTTCAGCTTTATCTATGATTAAGTTATACTACATATGGTGATCCATTACGATTGTGCTTCTTCATGTGGTGATCCATTACGATTTGCTTCTCAATATCTGTTGAGCTTTAGTCTAATCTTTTAGTCAATTAGTCCATACTGCACTCTTTATAATCTTTGTATGCATTGCTTAAACCACCAAATAATTAAGGAAAGGAGGAAGTATTTATAATTATCTGATGTTGCTATAATTTCAAGTAAAATTTTCCATTAATTCAGTCCTGCTATAGCTGCTTCTGGTTGGAAATGATTAGCGCACACCTGATAAAAGCACTTCATTGATCAACTTGTTCAAATTAATAGATGATGAACCATTAGGTCCAGCAGCTTCCAAAGCCAACTTCTTCCATTCCATGGCCTTTTCTTTCATCTTCTTACCTTTCTCACCCTCCATGAGCTCTCTTACAAGATTTTCCACCTCATCTCTCTTCACATTACTATCAATCTCCATGCCAACTCCCCATTCCGTGCAAGTGTATCTGCAGTTCATTAGTTGGTCTGCTGCTATTGGCCAACAAAGCATAGGAACTCCAGCTGATAAGCTCTCAATAGTTGAGCCCCACCCACTGTGAGTTAGAAACCCTCCAATTGATGGGTGGTTAAGCACTTCCTCTTGGGGGCACCAGCTTGCAATGTAGCTCCTATCTTGAGTCTCCGCTGCAAATTCAGGTGGCAAGATTGCTGACTCGCCTTGGACAAGATCAGGCCTTATGATCCACAAGAAAGGGTGCTTGCTATTAGCCAGCCCCATGGCAAACTCGATCATCTGTTGCGGTGTCATCACTGTTACACTGCCAAAATTCACATAGACCACTGAGTTGGGCTCATGGGAATCCAGCCATTGGAGACAAGCACTGTCCTCTGTCCACAGATTGTATCCAATTGACTTCAAACCATCTTCTTGGACTTGATCGAGAAGCAACTGAACAGGGCCAATGGCATAAACATGACGGTATATAGAGGAAAGGCTTTCCAGCACCTCTTGCTCCAATGCATCAAAAGAGTGGATTATAATAGCAGAAGCTTTAATACTATTCTCAAGAGCTACTATGATGTAGTTAAGCATTGTATCATTTGGATCCGTAGTTCGAAGAAAGCTTGGCAGATCCTTAAGACGGATGCCTTTCATACCAGGAATCCAGTCGAGAACTGTTTCCAGATAGTCATTGGTCAAATAACTTTCATCTGCACAAATAATTAGCTAAGAGTTAGGCTCAACAGTTAATATATGTCATTTTCCCTCTCTGTGGTGACTGATATAATATTAGTCCATCTCTCTTCAAGAACTAAGTAACAATTGGGTGCGTACAAGAATGGAAATCAGCAACAAACTTAAGGTTGAGATTTATATGGGAAACATTTAATAATTTCATGGATGGGATTGGTATATTTCTGATTTAGTCATCAAGTGTTTACGAGCAATCCCAGACAAGTATATACATCTATGACAACAAGAATAACTACAGTTAATTAAGACTTGGTAACATAAAAGAAGAGTATTCTTTCTTTCTTTTGTCATTTGTTTTCCACATTACCTTTCAGTGGAGTGAACCCTTTTTCTCTGAGGGTATGGAGCTGTTTGAATCCCATAAAACTACAGCCAGATACAGTGGAAAACAACACAAAGGGGATCCCAAGTTCTTCAGCAGCTGCGGCAGTAAATGGCATGAAAACATCTGAAATGATGCAAGTAACTGGAGGAGCATCAGAGGATGCAGTGCTGTTGAGCCTGGAAAGAAGCGCTCGAAAAGGTGTTAACATATAGTGCAGGATAGACCTGCACATACTAAGAACATCCTGAGAGGCATCAGGATCAGAAGTGGGGAGACCATCAGGAATGGTCTGAAACTGGAAGCTTGGCAAACCATCCAAGGAACTAGGACCTCTTGTCCTAATGAAACGCTGGTGGTTGAACTCTGTGTTCACAAATGTAATGTGAAAGCCTTTGCAGTGTAAGAGTTTAGCAAATTTAAGGATTGTCTTAATGTGACTTTGATATGGACTTGGGATAATAACAGCATGAGGCCTATCAGCTGCTGCTGCTGCTGCTGCTTTAGATCCCATCCCTCAGCTCTGTCTCTGTGTTTTTGCTTTCTCTGCAAAAGTATATGTTATCCATATCTTTTTGGATATCAGTCAAATAAAAATTTATTTGTACACTACCTGTCTATTTCAGTTTCACTGTATACTATGTAGAACAAGTTTTTTAAAAATAAAATATATTTATTAAATATAGATACATCCAAATATAATTAAAGACCACTTTGTCATTTGCCTTTAAATGCGGTTTGTGCGGTGCGTAATCAATTAAATATTTTAAGCCGTCATGTTCATCTTTTTGGCTGCGTTCAGTGTCAGATTTGTAGGAGAGATCTACAATTAGATGCTGAAAGTGATTAATTACTTTGTTAAACCATTTTTTTCATTAATTATTCCACATGTCCTACTTATACAAGTTGGACTGGACCTCTAATCTGTATTGGGCTCGGTCCTTGTCTAGATCATGAACGAATCGTTCATTATACGAGTTGGATCTCTGCTTTTTTGGGCTTCTTGGAGTCCTGATCCATCAAAAGCAATGCAAATGGGGCCAGAAGCCTACCTATCCTTTCAACCATGTCATGTAGCCAGAGTTCCAATGTTCATCAAATAAACTATCAAGTTCGATCCTAATATTACGTATGGAAAAGAAAACAAAAAAGAAAAGAAGAAGCTGACAGATTGTTATATTTGTTATGAATAGTTTGTTAAAATGGAAGAAAATAGAATAGAGGATGAGGAAGGAGAAGTAGCACGGGAAGGAAGAAACTGAGCTCAGTCTGTTATTACTCATCAAATTTTCATTTATCAGGTAATGTATATATACAAAATGGGGTAGGTGGAATAGTGTCACGTGACATCCACTTTTAACATGTTTTATAACACTCCCCTTTGGATGTCACTGTGTATTGGGTAGAATACGCTAAGTGGAGAACTGCCTCATTAAAAACCTTACCAAGAAAAACCCTGTGGGATAAAAACTTGGTGAAGGGAAAAAGAGTGCAGTGCGTATTCTACTCCCCCTCATTTTGGCCTCTCTTGATTTCTTGTTGTCGTTCCATGCCAATAATTTTCTTGTCAACTTCCGGTGATGTAGGCCTTGTCTGATCACTTTTGGGTACTTCATTATTTCAATTGGACAGAGTTGGTAGCATTATCTTCATGATTTTGTCGTTGGAGCGTTTATCTTGCCATCTTGCTTTTGTAGCCCCGATGATATTGAAATATCATGTGTAAAGTTGTGGTTGATGTCCGTTTCTCCTTTATGTGGACTGAATGAGGGATCTACATCTGCAAAATCAGCTTTACTCTCTTTCGGGTTTACTGGATTACACATTTGTTATTCCCCGAAGATAAGAGCAAATACATATAATGCCGATAGGCTTAAATCAAAAACTTCAGGCTTTACATTACAAGCAACACATATTGCACTAAGACGGGGTACTTCAGGACCAGTCTAATAGCACGGTATTTAGAAGCCTCTTCTACTGACACTGTAATTGAGATCTCATCATACTCATTTATTTCAGGTACCTGAGTTACTTCATGAAATTTATCAACTGTGTCAGAGAATCAACCTCTTCTGGAGGACTTTTAATTCAAACCTCTACTGGAGGTCTTATTTTCTCACTGGGGCCATCTTATCACTTTTGCTCCTTTTTCTCTATCGAGAATTTCTTTTCTTTTGGAACCGACTATAATCTATATGGATTCATTTGCATACTTATATTGTTCTTCAGGATCATCAAAACAGGAGCATTTGCAGCTGGTATATAGTCATACTAATATTCGAGGATCAAAAATTAAATATTGATAAGTCATTTCAATAATTTCTTGATCCAGCTGCTTATTTTCTCTCCCCCTGATGTTGGGTAAACATCAACTAATAAGCGAATATTACTGTAAATGAATCTCCAATCCCCTGTCATAGGTTTCAATTATTTCTATAATATATGGAGATACATACCCAACGTAGATTCCTAATCTTCTTAAGGGACCAATTTCACAACCCTGTGGTGGAGCATTATATAACTCAAGGTCCAAAGATGGGAGATACTATGTATGTGACCATTAATCAATTAAATGGGGGGGTGGGGGGGGGGGGGTTCTTATAACATCATGTTGGCTTGATGCACAGTGTTGCTACATATAAAATATCAATTTCTCAAGCAATAATATTTCATCAACAGTCGTGCAATCAATTGTCAATGTTCCCCCAGATTTGTTTGGGTTTATTTCCAATGATATACAGTCTCTTATTGATGAAATATCCCAACATTATCTAAACATATAGTCTAGTAACATAAGTAGGGACATGTGCCCGCAAGTGGCATAATAAGTGCGCACTGATGCCAACTTTCGTCACACAATAAACCATCTAGTCGATGCATCGTAAAAATTACCTAGATGGTTAACACCGCGGATTGATCAGTCCGCATTCATGTCCCTGAATTATTCTTATATTTGCTGGTGATGCTAGGCCATTCACATCTTAGGAAGGCCGTAAGATAACTTTCGCAGTAAACAAACTCATAGAAATTTATTGATTGTAAAACTTCTGGTTTTTCAATGAATGATCCAATAAATTTCGTGCATCATTATTGACCCGGGATGGCCCATCCGGTCATGCCAAATAATAAATTCATGAACCAACTTCAGGTTGGTGCCAGCTTCAGGCTGCGCAAGCTGTGTATCTAAACACTTAAAATTGCTAGCTCCAGGCTAGTGCATTCCAGCTTCTGGCTGGATATGTTAAGTTTCAATTGCTCAACTGTTAGCTTCAGGCTGCAATACATGTGTCAATATTGGGTTTATTCCTGCCACTCATGTCGAAAAAGATCGGAATTATTGGACAATAATTAATGCAGTGGCAGACATTTCCAAAAGTAAATCCTCGAGGATTGTAAAGCTTTGGAATTTTCTAGATAATAATATAATCCACCAAAAAATCTTCTGGATCTTTTTGGGGACACCTGACTATCTATGCTCAGGCTATAAAATGAGGAAGGATTACATGGGGAGATACAGGAAAACTAATAGATATAGAAAAATTCATCAAAGCAGAAAAACTCAACCAAGACAAAAATGCCTTCCCCAGCTACTGTTTTCTTTGTTGAGGGTGCCTCACTAGGAAGAAGAAATAGATTGGCCTATAGCATGGTAAATGAACAACAAGAGGAATTGCCTAATGATCTGGCGAGAATTCCTCGTTTAGTGTTTGTAGATGAACTATACTCGTCTAGGTTCTTTGTGACTCCAATGGAAGAGACTTTCTTCCTGGAGGACCAAGGCAATCTCAGGACAAATTTTTATGGCTCAGCTAACTCTATAATGTTTTTCATATCTGCTAGGATGCAGGAATTTCAGCTAGAGCCTTCATGTCAAATTTTAAATGAAAGCAGTTATTATCAGGTTTCCATGATGGCTCGGAGCGTCCCAAGGGTGACTGGGTTACCACCTACATGGCCTAAGGTACGACTTTTATTGTGGAATTGCAGGGGTATAGCAAGAAGGTCTCAAGACTTTGTGCGTACCTTAAGGGATCTGAAGAATCAGTACAAGCCTAACATGGTACTGATTACTGAGACTTTGTGGCAAGCAGGAGAGAATCATGGTGTGATTCCACTTCGTTTTCCTCCAATGAATCGGTTTGAGATACCTGGAGAAAACAACAGAGGTGGTATGTGGTTCTCCTGGAACGACAGTGTTAGGGTCAACATTAATGGTGAGGCTCAGAGTTTTAGGGTTAATGTTGAACCCAACAGATAGATTATTTGTTTAAACATATGTATCAGAACCATTCTTCTTTGAATGTTCTCCAGTCATGTATCCGTTTATGGAATAATAATATGCATGTTTACTTTGAGCCTTTTCCATTTATTATCTCATTTACACCCACAGGCACAAATAATTATACAGTCTTATTCGCTTCAGGGAATAAATCTGAGTCAATTCATTTGGGATCCATAATAATTCATTTTATTACTGGGGATGTATGTACTCACGTAAATATACGATCTTCTAAATCATATTTAAAACATGCGTTCTTCCGGAACATATGCGGATTTATGCTCTTCTGGAGCGTGTTAATCTTTTCCTCATTTCGAGATATCATAATATGTTATATTGACATCCACACATATAATTCTCCCCTTGTGGATGTCAATTTTGCATTGTCTTCGAGACTAATGCTTGAGGCATTATGCTAGAAACAATTATAAAGTACTGAAAAGTAAATAAAATAAATTGCAATGCGTTAATAATTAAACTGAACATAAAAATAAATTGAAAATAAATTGCTCCTTCAGGGTAAGCAAGTATAATATCTACCATCTGGTGGTCATATAATTTCCATCTTCTGGTGGTAATAGTGTGTATTTTCGATTTTTCTTTGAAGGATCTTCAAGATCTTTTGAACGGTAAGACTTCCAGTCTTTGTTTCTTTTTCCGAGTCTTCTGGACTCTTACATTTAGTCTTTCAGACTATTCTCATTTAAATGCATTTTCGCATTTAATACCCATTATGGAAATTTTAAGAACCTCAATATTCAAATAACATAATTGAATATATAAATGCTTAATTAAAATAAATAAGTAAGGGGCCTTATATTAATTACCCCATTGTACATCCAATATACATAGAAAATGGCCCTTATATAGCCACGGTTTGGAGCAAAACGACTTCAAATGGGTTGGTGACATTCACCTTTTATAACACTCCCCCTTGAATGTCATTGTGTATTGTGTAGAATACGTTTAGGGAGAACTGCCTCGTTAAAAACCTTACCAAGAAAAACCCTGTGGGATAAAAACTTGGTGAAGGGAAAAAGAGTACAGTGGCCTATCTTGATTTATTGTCGTCGTTGCATGCCAATAATTCTCTTGTCAACTTCTGGTGACGTAGACCTTGTCTGATCACTTTTGATTCATCATCACTCCAAATGGACAATATGGACAGCTGTATCTTCATATTTTGCTGTTGGAGCATCTGTCTTGCACTCTTGCTTTTGTAGTCCAGTGATGCAACGACTTCATGTGTAAAGTTGTAGCAGATGTCCGGCTGTGCCTTTTGTGTATCAAGAGGAGGATCGGCATCTGCAAGAAACAACTCTTCTTTCTTCGGGCTTACTTGATTAACATAACACCGCATCTTTTATATCCCGAAGATAAGAGAAAAACACATATATTGCCAATAGGCTTAATTCAAAAGCTTCAGGCTTTATAACAAGGTACCCCAGGACCAATTTAATAACACGGTATTTGGATGCTTCTTCGGGAGTTCAATCACAAAACATATCCTTCAAAAATTATTTAATCCATATAAAGATCAACTTAGTTCAACTTTGTAATTTCCCGAGAATCAGTTGCTTCAGGCAACTTAGATCCTTCAGGGATCATATATATCATAATCTTATGGATCCATATTAATAGGCTGTAATAGTATTCATTAGATGCATTTCTAATACTTTTCATATACTGCCAGACTTATCAAAAGTAATTGCATCCACCACAGGGGAGTATATCTCCTCATAATTAATTACCATGTTGTTCGGGTAAAATCTTGTGCAACAAACCGTGCTTTATTTCTCATATTCTTTTTCGCACAAATACCCTTTAATGACCAATTGAATTTTACACCTTCTCGTGTACGGACTACAGGTCTGGAAAATTTCTCGTTTCACATGCGAGTCTAATACAGCCTAATCGTATTTCTCTATTTTGGCCAATAATTCTGCGCCTACATAAGCCAATGTAGGTTCATGATCCTCATTTTATTTAGCGCTATATTATGAATAAAACAAGTATTCCGTCGACGGTTATTTTCACGTCGGTTCCATCTCATTTCTGACACTGTAATTGAGATCTCATCATGCTCATTTATTTCAGGTACCTGAGTTACTTCTGGAAATTTATCAATTGTGTCAGAGAATCAACCTCTTCTAAAGGACTTTTAATTCAAATCCTCTACTGGAGGTCTTATTTTCTCACTGGGGCCATCTTATCACTTTTGCTCCTTTTTTTCTATTGAGAATTTCTTTTCTTTTTGGAACCGAGTATAAACTATAGATTCATTTACATACTTATATTGTTCTTCAGGAACATCAATTTAAACAGGAGCATTTGCAGCTGGAATATGGTCATACTTAATTTAAATGTGTCTGGCAATTGCATATCAACTTTCCTGCAAATGAACCATCTTCTTTTGAACTTCAGGTTCACATTAATTTATATGAGGATCAACATTCATATATATTGTGCATTTCAACAAACTTGATCCAGCTGCTTCTTTCTCCCCCTGATGTTGGGTATACACACATATCGAATTATCAATAAGCAAATCTTGCTATAAATGAATCTCCAATCTTTTAGTCAATATTCTCAATAATGTTGTGATTTGATGGAGATTACCCAACATCTATTCCCAACCTTCTTTAAAGACCAGATTAACTATGCTGTGGTGGAGCATAATATACTGTATAACCAACGGTCCGAAGATGGGAGATATTTTGTGACCAAGAACCAATGGGGAGATCTTATGATCTTATAATATCTTATTGGCTTGATGCACATTATTGCTGCATATAAAATATCAATTTCTCAAGTAATAATATTTCATCAACAGTCGTGCAATCAATTGTCAATGTTCACCCAGATTTGTTTAGGTTTATTTCCAATGATATACAGTCTCTTATTGATGAAATATCCCAACATTATCTAGACATATAGTCTAGTAACATAAGTAGGGATATGTACCCGCAAGTGGCTTAATCATTAAAACAAGTGCGCACAATGCCAACTTGCGTCACACAATAGACCATCTAGTCGATGCATCGTAAAAAATACCTAGATGGTTAACATCGCGGATTGATCAGTCCACGTTCATGTCCCTGAATCATTCTTAAACTTGCTGGTGATGCTAGGCCATTCTCATCTTAGGAAGGCCGTGTAATAAGTTTTGCAGCAAACAAACACATGGAAATTCATTGATTGTAAAAGCTTCTGGATTTTCAATCAATGACCAAATCAAATTTTGTGCATCATAATTGATCCGGGATAGCCCAACCGGTCATGCCAAATAATAAATCATCAAACCAACTTCAAGTTGGTGCCAGCTTCAGGCTGCTATATGTGCCAGCTTTAGGCTGGATATGTGTGCCAGCTTCAGGCTGGATATGATAACATAGGGAAATTATTTACCAGCTGTAAATTATATTTCTATCAGCTAACTTAAAGTTAGTCTCAGTTTTGGACTGTGCAAACTGTGTATTTAATAACTTATATAATACTAGCTTCAGGCTAGTGCATTCCAGCTTCTGGCTGGATATGACAATTTCCAATAACCAGAATTTTTATATAGCTCAATCTAAAAAAAACAATGCTGGTAAACTTTTCACAACTTGTTTGTTAGCTACAACAATAGTCTTTTAATATAGAGATATTCAGCATCTCAGCTCTTGCAGAGCGTAAATATTTTACTCTTCTAGAGCACGTTATACTACAATAAAACTTATGCTCTTCTGGAGCTTAATATATACTCTTCTAGAGCGTAATAAACTTATGCTCTTCTAGAGCATATTAATCCTCTTCTCATTTTTAGGTTGTACAATCATATATTACTTATGAATAATTTCCATTCTATTAAATACAGAATATGTCACGTATTGTCTTCAGGACAAATGCCAGAGTCATTAAAACAGTGGCTTCATGTTCATATTAAGAATTTAATAATAACATGCATGTAATTATAACAATTAATAATATAAGTTAAACATAAAATAAGAACATTCAATATTAGCTTATACCTTCAGGGTATATTAGCATCCACACATATAATTCTCCCCCTGTAGGTGTCAATTTTGCATAGTCTTCGGGACTAAAAACGTAAGGCATTATTCGAGAGACAATTATAAATTACTGAAAAGTAAATAAAATAGATCGCAACGCGTAATAATATAAATTGAACATAAAATAAATTGAATATAAAATGAATTGCTCCTTCAGGGTAAGCAAGTATAATATCAATATCCATCTTCGTGATGGTCATACAATATCCATCTTCTTGATGGTTATACAATGTCCACCTTCTGGTGGTTTATGTTTTTATTCTTAA